>OY987302.1:10313459-10589732 GCA_963920635.1 Pseudeuparius sepicola | reverse complement strand
AAGTGATGTTTACTTCTGGTCAAGCCGGAAGTCGGAAAATCCAACTTCACAATTTTTTGGAAAAGAGTATTTTTGAAAATAACTTTTTAACTACATATTGAGTTTGACGTTATATTCGAATTCCTTGGAAAATTCGACACAAGCTGTGGTTTTTGAACCATCAGTACCTAATTTATCTCGAGAAAATCGGGTTTATCCCGTTTACTGAGACACTCTGTACGTTTAGTTTTTTAAATTGTGTCACTTTGATACCTACCTGCCTACTATGACTTTGGTGCAAGAAATTAATGTTGCTTTTGCTAGAAATGCTGACTGGAAAGTCTTTGTCATCAAACGACGTTGAACCGAACCGTCTTATCACTCTATTCGTTTTTCTAAAAACCTGAAGGTTATAAGGACACATTAACTCACACAAAATATATTACGCCGTAGCGCTGTAGCGTATATTTTCTGTGCATTAACCTGCCCGAGTGCGCAGTCGCTATTCCAAATCGAGTAAGCCATCTTTCAAGGGAATGAAGCGCAATGCCTAATAAGTACTTAACATGCTTGCGAGTCGACTGGCGGAGATTTCTCCTCCGCCATTACCGATAAATGTAACCATCATGCATGAAATCTCCGCTTTTTACTTATATCTTGTTACCTACTGGCGAAACTGCATCTGACCTGCACGTCACAAGTCCTATACGATTCCGCATATTCCAGGGTATGTTGTTGCATGCCAAAGATTTTCATTTGTCTACAGGGCGACTCATAAAAAGTGTTAATGCTATATTATTTCCTTAGTTTTGCAGATAAAAAGAAATTATCGATCTTCAGTGTGGACTTAACATAGACATAAAAAACAATAGACATAAATTATCAAATGTTTACACGCCAATATTACTATGACAACGGGAGGTGAGGGGGCAAGTGACATTATGGGAAATGCAAGGTACCTGTGAAATGTACCAATATTTGAGTTTAATCCAGTCAATTTTCCAAAAAAACGCACATTGCCCAATCATTTTTACACTAATTTAAATGCTAATAACTAATCTAACTCTCAACAAAAAAAACGTCAATAATAAAAAAATGCCTAACCTTTAAAAGCTGTAGTGACGTCTTTTAAATTTATGAATGAATAGAGGTCACACAGAGGAAGACTAGGAAAATGGCAGCTATCGTGTTGCCGGGTTGGGCGTTTATGGTAGGTAATGAATAGGGTAAGACCGGGAGAGTTGGCCCACTTTTTCTAAAATCGTTGTAACAGTGAAATGCATTCAGATAGTTGAGTAAGAAAATTTATTTAAAAAGTAAATACAAACAGTGTCATAGCAGAGGTACGATTCTGACAAAAACAAAAGATGATTTCTCGATAAAAAATAAAATAACTTTAGGCACAGTGAGCCATCTCACCCGTAGTATATGGGTGAGTTGGCCCAGCTAGGCGGGTGAGATGGTTCGGCAAAAGTATTTTTATTTACTGTCTCTTTTTGCATAAAACTTTGACACAGAGATCTCATAAATTCGGGTATTTTGAAAAACTCGTAGAACCATTTCTAAATGATGAGGGAGGAATGTTATTGAATGTGCGACAGGCTTCTCTGACTCCTAATGTATACCATTTCTAACTGCTTGTGCAGCCATTTCAATATCTTCGACGCACAATTGCCCTCTTACTGTTGCTTTTCATTTGTAATCAGTTGAAAAAACAAATAAATAATTTACCGTATATTTTCTCCATGAGGGAGAGATGGCCATCTATCCCATGACGTCAGTGGGCCATCTATCCCAACAATGCGGGAGAGATGGTCCACCCATTTGTCAGTTTACCCGTCATAATCATTTCAATAACGGCCCATCCACATAATCTCAGTAACCTATGAAGCTATTTCGACAGTGGTATTTTTATTAAAAATAAAGTATACGATAAAAAGACAACGCATTTCCATAAGCGTAAAATAATTTCAAGCCATCCAAATAATATTATTGAACATAAGTTGCCAGTATTTTGCTTTAACACCACTAAACACGAAATAGGTTGTCAGCTGCACATTAGACTCGCAGTGACTAATTGAGCGGGTGTGCAAATGTAATGCTGGCGAAAATATTTGAATGCGCCGTCTCACCCGGTGGGCCATCTCTCCCGGACTCACCCTACAGGGTGATTCAGTTTTAATCTGCAACCCTTCAACAGGTGATAGAAAACCAAAAAATAACCGCACTTTCTTCTATAAACTATATCATTTTAGGGCCTTATAAAAAAGTTACAGGGTGTTAAAGTTGCAAGAAATATGTGGAATTCATTGAATATTTTACAAACTAGTTGAGATATTTAAGTCATATTTGGTACACTTTATAACGGCATGGGTTAGCATAAAACCTGTTAATATCAACCATCTTGAACAACCAGTGGCGTAGAAATGGGTAATTAGTATAATTTATTTTTGAAAAAAAAAAAAAAATAGAACCACCTTGTATAGCAATAAAATGTATTAAAATTCTTATGTAAATTTTTATTGTAAACAAAAACGTTCTCTTAGCATTTTTTCATATGTGTCATGGTTTCATAGCAAATTTGATTTGTTCGTATTATTTCGGGGTACATCTGAAAAATTAACTTAAAACTTTTCTCCATAAGTAACATTCAAAGTAGAAAAAATGTGTTTTTTACTTTAAATACAGTAACTTTTCCCAATAAACTTACCCATTCAAGGTTTTAGTTTTCAAGATTCAAGATTCAAGAGCATTAATTGTATCTTCCTTAAATGTTTTAGACCCTGTATCTTCAAAAGTATAGCCTTAAATAGGTGAGTTTATTGGAAAAAGTTACTTTATTTCAGGTAGCAAACACATTCTTTACACTTTAAGTGTTACTTATGGAGCAAATTTTTTAGATAATTTTTCAGAAGTACCCCGAAATATTACGAAAAAATCAAATTTGCTATGAAACCATGACACATATGAAAAAAATGCTAAGAGAACGTTTTTGTTTACAATAAAAATTTACATAAGAATTTGAATACATTTTATTGCTATACAAGGTGGTTCAATTTTTTTTTCCGAAATAAATTAAACAAGTTTCCCATTTCTACGCTACTGGTTGTTCAAGATGTTTGATATTAACAGGTTTTATGCTAACCCATGCCGTTATAACGTGTACCAAATATGACTTAAATATCTCTACTAGTTTGTAAAATATTCAATAAATTCCACATATTTCTTGCAACTTTAACACCCTGTAACTTTTTTATACGGCCTTAAAATGATATAGTTTATACAAGAAACTGCGGTTATTTTTTGGTTTTCTATCACCTGTTGAAGTGTTGCCGGTTGAAACTGAATCACCCTGTACATACTTATATGAAACGTCCGGGTTAGCAACAGGTGCTATGAATATTATAGTCAAATTATTTTAAGAAGTCCTTACTGGGACTGTCAATTGGTAATTTCGCCATCCTAAGTTGGTAATGAATAACTACTAATAACATGAACAAGAACAACACAGATAACGGTAAAACTCACGAAACGTACAAAACCCGCGAATATTTTCACTGCCCAAAGTTTAAACCTTTTTGAACGATCCGGAAAAATTTCACTGTCACTTTCACAACACCGAAACAAAATTTGCCTGAGTACGCACCATAGACGCAGCCGCATGTAGCTGATTATACCAAAATACAAAACGAAAGTGTTTCCATGACGTTTGAAATTATTATTAAAATGAGTTGTAGTCATAGTTATTTATATTGTAGCGGTATAATCGTGATTGCAATAGGGTTTTTATTTTATTATGTTCTTTTTTCGTATCACTTGGGTAACTTTTCACATCATAAATCAATGAGTGACGTCCTTAACTGGTTGCGACGCATATACCAATGTTATATCCATGGCTAACAGAAAATTCCTAGGGATTTTGTGGAGAATGTCATCTGACAAAATCGGGACTTCTTACAGTAATCGGGGTATAGTTGCGTATCAACGGCAACATTTTGTACCTACCTAACTGTTTGAATAAAGAATCCCAGAAAAGAGCAAATTTGAGCTTAACGCTCGACAGGGACAGTCTCTGCATACCGCTGGATCCCGTTTTCATTTTTACCGTGGCTTTTGAGTTGTTTTCACAAACTAATCGCGGCAGAAATCGTCATTTTTCGTGAAATCAGTACCTACCTACAATACAGGCAAAAAATTATAAGGCACGTTTATATGTCTTTAAGTTTAGGAATCCTTCATAATATAGCAATTCTAATTTTAAATTTCCAATTATGAAGAAGTAGGTACTTACACAAACGCCTATGCCACTTTGGTATGTGACCTCAAAGGTTAATTTAAATTACAAAATTACTTACCGATGGTTTACTATCCTCGTACATTTTAGTTTTGGCGGTCAGGAAAGTGCCACAAGCCGCACAGCTAAGCACAATAACTAAAAAAAGTATCTAAGTACCACATACTGACTGACACCCAGTGATGTAACAGATACATTTTTTCGGTATCTAGATACAGATACTGTCTGGCAGATATATCTAGATACAGATACCGATACATTTTTTCTGGGTACAGATACAGATACATTAAAAAAGTATCTAGATACTTCCAGATACTTTTTACCGTGGCTTTTGAGTTGTTTTCACAAACTAATCGCGGCAGAAATCGTCATTTTTCGTGAAATCAGTACCTACCTACAATACAGGCAAAAAATTATAAGGCACGTTTATATGTCTTTAAGTTTAGGAATCCTTCATAATATAGCAATTCTAATTTTAAATTTCCAATTATGAAGAAGTAGGTACTTACACAAACGCCTATGCCACTTTGGTATGTGACCTCAAAGGTTAATTTAAATTACAAAATTACTTACCGATGGTTTACTATCCTCGTACATTTTAGTTTTGGCGGTCAGGAAAGTGCCACAAGCCGCACAGCTAAGCACAATAACTAAAAAAAGTATCTAAGTACCACATACTGACTGACACCCAGTGATGTAACAGATACATTTTTTCGGTATCTAGATACAGATACTGTCTGGCAGATATATCTAGATACAGATACCGATACATTTTTTCTGGGTACAGATACAGATACATTAAAAAAGTATCTAGATACTTCCAGATACTTTCAGATCTCATAAGGCAATCAATATACTTACATACTTATATATTTATGAAACAAGTGTGTGTGTAGGTAAAGTAGAACTGGTTAGACGAATGTGAAGTTTAGATTGTCACTAATCAAAACAAGTTGTGGGTTAGTAGTTTACCGTGTACATCACTCCCTGACTTCCTCACTCCCGTTAGGGGGAGAGGCTATTGATGAAAGAAGTACCTTAGGATTACATGCTTTGTAGAATCAATGATGCAAACTAAGCGGCCAACTATAAAATAAAAACATACCTTTTACCAAGCGAGGGTGCTTCGCAATTTAGCGGATTAAGTTTGCCTCGTCGATTGCACAAAGCATGTAATTCCATTTGAATTACATAATAAACTTAAAATTAATTTTTGCCAATAGGAACGGTTTAAAAATTAAATATAGGCACGTGGCACGCCTTGGCATCTTGGCTAAAAATAATCTTTTCTTTTAAAACTTTTACTATCAACTTATAACGTCATTCCACAATTTATATGATATAAAAGCTTGTCGCGAGATTTAAGTAGTGGTATTTACTTAGTTTGAAAACTTAAATCTCGCGACAAGCTTTTATATCATATAAATTGTGGAATGACGTTATAAGTTGATAGTAAAAGTTTTAAAAGAAAAGATTATTTTATTCTTTTTAGCGCATTTAAATAAAAGCTTTTTTTAAAAATATTTTTTTACTTTTAATTTATTTTGTAATTTTTAGTTTGGCCAGGTGTCTGAGTCTATTCATCTCAGTTAACGCATCATTGTTGCAAGGTCGTTTGCCGGTTAGTTTAGAACAGTCTAGCTCTTCAATGAGGAGACCTTCTAATGATCTAACCCTACTTAAGGCCACGTATGCTTGACCAGGCGCGAAGAGCTTGGAGCCTAAATATACAACGAGACAGGTTGCAGACCAATGCTGTTGACGCCTATCTCACCAAACTACACAAGTCAAAGTTAACTAGTCCGCCATCTTGGGTGTTCCGCCATGTTGGATTTAGAATGACGTCACACATATAATCATGCATTGTCATCCAAATTAAACGTGTGTACAAAATTTCAGCTCGATCGGTTGAAATTTAACTAGTCCGCCATCTTGAGTGTTCCGCCATGTTGGATTTAGAATGACGTCACACATATAATCATGCATTGTCATCCAAATTAAACGTGTGTACAAAATTTCAGCTCGATCGGTTGAAATTTAACTAGTCCGCCATCTTGAGTGTTCCGCCATGTTGGATTTAGAATGACGTCACACATATAATCATGCATTGTCATCCAAATTAAACGTGTGTACAAAATTTCAGCTCGATCGGTTGAAATTTAACTAGTCCGCCATCTTGGGTGATCCGCCATGTTGGATTTAGAATGACGTCACACATATAATCATGCATTGTCATCCAAATTAAACGTGTGTACAAAATTTCAGCTCGATCGGTTGAAGATATCTGCTTGAAAATTGAGTTGCAAGATTCCACCCGAACAAATTACATACATACATACATACATACATACATACATACATTGCAAGTTAAATAAAAGCTTTTAAAATGCATCTAGTATGTAAGTATCTAAATAGATACCTTCAAAAGGATCTAGATACTAAAGCAGATCCTGATTTTTGTAAGTATATAGATATGTATCTAGATTCTAGATACTATATACATAAAAAAGTATCTAGATACATGTATCTCGATACATTACATCACTGCTGACACCTATCACTGTGTCAAAACTTGGTTACTGCTCAGGGCGATTTCCGTCTCACGTATTTTATAATACACAGCTTTGACTCCTCCCATTCCTGTGATTCTTTATTCAAAGTAAATATAGGTATTACTATAAATAATGTCCAAACGTAATATTTGACAGAGTTGTTGGGGACTCAACAAATTTTAAACAAATCCATCTATTGTTTTTTTTTATAGTTTATTTGTTGTGATATTATTCTATAGGGTGAGAGTTTTTACAGGATGCTTCGAATATTTTCCCAAATTTCGACATAAAGATTCTTGCGTACAAAAAAAACAAAGGGCTTTTAAACGTTTCTTAAAAATTAATTGTACAAGTTAATGTTTATCTTCCTATGTTAACTCTATACGATATATAGAATACATGGTACTTTAATAAATTCCATATTTGTAATTATAATGGTTGATTACACAACAGTTATGATGGGTGATGACAGATGAGTTATAATGGGTGATTACAATGCCATTTGTTATTATTGGTCTAATAGTTGTATTTTGTCTGAGAAGTTGATGGTTGCAAAAAAATTGTTAGAGGTGGTCCGGTCTGTTGACAAACTATATCCGTTGCATATTGTTAGCAAAAAAGGCGTGCAAAGCCAAGGAAAGGTCGTGGCCTGGTAAGCCGCCCTCAAGGGCGACTTGCTATAAACGGGGGGCCATCGGCCCCAGGGGCCTCGTAGATGTTCCGCTCGGTTCCGCCCTATTGACCGGACTCCCCTGGAAGCACAACGGTTGTCTGAGAGAGTAATGTACAGGGTAATTCAAATATGTCACTCTATGGACCAAAATGATGGATGGTGTTCAGTATACCAATAGAACAAACTCTGCGCCTATTGTGGGAACACAGAAAATATAGCCTATTTATTCTGCAATAGTTAAGCTCCTAATGGGGTAATATACACAAAGGACAGCAGCTCGAGTGACGCGCTCGCTTCCTTATTGAGGCAGTAACATCAAGGTAATAAGACAGCGTTCAAACGAATGCGAATTCAAGCGAATGCCAGGTTCTTATCGCTATTTTTTCTACAGAAAATGTTGTTCTTTTTTCATAGCGTTTAAACATAAATTTATTTTTTGTGGACATTCTTATTTTAGATAGCTCGTTTCATTTCTTATAACTTATAACCTTTGAAAGCTTTTATTTTTATGTTTTAACTAGAAAATGCAAGCAAGAGAAACTTTAATGTTCAGAAATTACGGTGTTCTAAAAGTCCGTGGTCCGTTCGTTTTTTTTAGGGAGCGCTAACAAAAATTGAAAACTGAAACGAAAATACACGTTGTATAGTGTTTTCAATATTTTGAGAGACAATTTTAACTACGATTGGGTGGGAATCAAATAAGTTTTGTATGTAGTGCGGTTATTATTATTTCTTACTGATATCATTTTTAGTAGTGGTCTGGGCAATTTAATGATGAATTGCCTGCAAGATGTAAAGCCTACTCCTTCACATTTGTTAAGACAAAAATATCCAAACATATTGAGTTGCCATTATTTTTTTAAATTTATGCCTAAATGTTTGATTTTGAGAAGTTCAGTATAGATGACAATAATTTTTTGGAATTTTATTTTGAAATTGCTTGTGTTAGAGCCGAATTTAAGGATTCCGAAAGTTATTTGTATATAGATAATTATGTAATATCAGGAATTGGCTAAAAGATTATGCATTATAAAGGAATATTCTCCAACATAACGAAAAAGGTAAAATAATAATGCATACAGGTTTCTCCACTTACCTAAAACTCCCACCCCCCGTAACTTTTTAATTTTCCATATTTTTTTTAAAATTGGTACCAAAAAAAGCTATTAAAACTGTCGGAAGCAAATTCCAAAATCATCTTAGATGTAATCTTTTGTAGTCTTATTATTATTTCTTAGAGATATAACAACATATTAGTAGACAAAGTTGCATAGCAATTAAAAATTACACCTTGTTACCAAATTTCATAACTATCGGACTAGTTTGATTTCCATTTCCTACAAAGGTCAAAGTCTTTTGGGAACGAAAATGTTAAATCCGTAACTCCAATAATGCACTTTTTTCTGCAAATGAAAACACAATCCTTTTATGAGGCATTTGTGAGTAGGTACATACTCTATATATATACTCTATATAATATACACGCGTAACCACACCATGACGTCGCAAGGTAATGAATTTGATAAATAAGATATAGTCGTGACTCTGGATAATTAAATCATTTCTTTAAATATTGCTGAATAAACAACAAAATGTGCTGATGGTAAGAAAACAGCTCTGGTCACCCGTCGTCCTGTACAAGGTAAAACGCCGACAGTATATTTTAACATTAGAAATGTTTATGTTCGTATACAGGGGGACCGTATTTCGAGTCTATGCATGGGGATCTTGGTTATCTTAAGAGATACGAGGTCGGTTAAATTGGGGCAAAGTTGCGGAATTTGATGTCGAGCAACATGATAAAAAGAAATTTTTTCTGGCTCTTTTTGTTTTGAAAATAATGGGAAAAAACTGAAAATTGTCGTTTTCGTTTTTATTTTTTTTAAACGAAAACGAATGGCTCTGGACATTTCTAAGTTAAACATTATTAAGGCACTTTTTTACAGGGAATCTAAATATGACCCTCGCATTTTTTTCTCGCCTCCCTGGTCAAAGATATGACGATCAACTTTTATTTTTCTTATGGGCGCCATATTGCATTTTTCAATTTTTGAAAAGATGATTTTTTCTGGTTAAAATGATATGTCACACATTATGCATTACTTTGTTTTTCTTGCCGTAATATCAAATTAATCGTTTTTGCATAGAGTGCCTTGGAAACATAAGCCTAGTTACCCATTGTTGCGAAGTGTGCTTTGGAATATTGTTTAACGGTTCAGTAAAAATTCAGTTAATGTTAAATTTATTGATTAAATAAATCATAAACGTACCACGAGAGTATGATCTGAGACCTTGTTATTTATTAGCCATTTGCCATATAACACATTAACACTAAAAGAGTCAAACTGGAAACACAAGAACAACAAAAACCTAGACGAGTAGACAATCCTGTTTTACAATAAATGTCCAATTTGTCCTCCTTGTTCCTCAAGGCACAATGCAGCACGTTTCCTTAAATTGTCTATGGCTCGTCCAATATCCCTTCGATGTCATTTATATTTGAGGAATAATAAATTTGAATCATGTCACGCTTTTCTTCATGTGAAAATGACATTTTTTCAGTAAAATAAAGTATCCCTGACACTTAAAATTGTACTAAACTATCAAACGTTATATGGGGCTTAGGTTTCCAAGGCATTCTATGCAGAAATGTCAAACATTATGGGGCTTATGTTTCCAAGGCACTCTATGCAAAAACGTCAAACATTAGGGGCTTACGTTTCCAAGGCAAAAACGATTAATTTGATATTACGGCAAGAAAAACAAAGTAAAGCATAACGTGTGACATATCATTTTAACCAGAAAAAATCCTCTTTTCAAAAATTGAAAAATCCAGTATGGCGCCCATAAGAAAAATAAAAGTTGATCGTCATATCTTTGACCCGGGAGGCAAGAAAAAAAATGCGCGGTCATATTTAGATTCCTTGTAAAAAAATGCCTTAATAATGTTTAACTTAGAAATGTCCAGCGCCATTCGTTTTCGTTTAAAAAAATAAAAACGAAAACGACAATTTTCAGTTTTTTCCCATTATTTTCAAAACGAAAGGGGCCAGCCAAAATTTCTTTTTACCATGTTACTCGTCATCAAATTCCGCAACTTTGCCCCAATTTAACCGACCTCGTATCTCTTAAGATAACCAAGATCCCCATGCATAGACTCGAAATACGGTCACCCTGTATATGAGAGTAGAGTTAGTAGTTTTCGTTCGAGGCCAAAAGACAGCGGTGTCGCAATGACGCATATCTTCGCCGTCGAACGTCGTGACGTGAATCGTGAACAGTAGTGAGATCCAATATAATTAAGTTGGTAAAATTTAAAATTATGTTTATTCTTACTACCAACTCGTAAATTGTGTTAATTATGTTTCATATATGGCGTTATCATATCATATCATATATATCCAGTGTCTCCGATGATTGCAAGGATTGTGGAATGTGTGACTTTTTTTTATGTATATAAAAAATCACGTCGATCCCTTCAAACTCCGCAAGCCCGGGGTTGTAAAACAGCTCCGGGCTTTAGCCGGAACAACTTCTGCAACTTTCTTGTTGTCTTTATTCTTTCCGCACGCTCTCCTAAAGTTGGGCGATAAAAGAGTTGTTCTCCAAGATAGGGCGGCAATCTCATTTACACTCTGACTTCCTAAAGTTAAATAGACCCGCTTTACAATCGGCAAGCGATTTGTCTGGGTTTCTTTGGAAAGAATGAGCGTTACAGGACCGTTAGGCACTGGCACTGGAAAAATATACGGGTATGGGTTGAGCTGATGTTGGGTTAAAATATTTCTACTTTGCTCGCTCTTCGGTTTTTAAATAGATAGGTTTTGTTGCTTTACAACTTGAATGTAAGAACCTCCGTTTTTATATCTGTTGCGTTTTTTTTGTAAATTTTTTTACCGTGATCGTTGCGCCCTGAGGATGTCCCGTGCAATCGAGGACGAAAGTTTGGAACGAGAAGTTTCGCTGACGTAGGATCCATCCGGAAGAAACTCAGATTTATCACATTTTGCCCTTAGAAGTTTCCAATCAAGACTAATTCTAAAGTCAACCAAAAAAATATATAAAAAAATATTTGTACATAATTCACAAAAATATCGAAATATTTAGAAAAAAAACTAAAAGTTCGATAATTTTCTGTGCAATTTTTTCTGACATAGAACGACAGCATGGTCTAAGTTAATTTAGGTATTACCTTTTGACTTTCCAACGTAAATCCAATATGCAAACACGCACCAAACACTATTTAGATTCTAAAGGATCAATTTGAAAATGTAGCCATTAAAATCTTATGTTTTATTTTTGTGAGCGATCCACGAAGACGGTCAAATAATCCGGGGTTATTTATTTATTATATCTTTTAACAGCCATTATCTTCAATTCGCTCATACTGTACAATATTCCTCAGCAGCCTGAGCCTGATGCTTGTTTTCATACATTAAGTAGGTACCTTTGAATAAAGAACCCCAGGAAGGAGCAAATTTGGGCTTAACTCTATGGACCGGGATAGTCTCTGCATAATATGGCGGGATGCCGTTTCCGTTTCTACAGTGGCGCGCACCTTTGAGTTGTTTCGACAAACTAATCGAGGCAGGAATCCTCATTTTTCGTGAAATCAGTATCTACAATACAGGCAAAACATTATAAGGCGCACGTTTATATCTTTAAGTTTAGGAATCCTTGGTAATACACAGAGCCGGACTGGACCATCAGATCGGCCCGGGCCACGGCTTCCAACCAGCCCCTCTGTACCTAGGCCTTGCCTGCGGCGTATTGGCGTATTTAAAGAAAAGTCCAAACCCCCCCCCCCCAATGTATGGGCTATCGATTTAGGGACAAATACTTATATAAACATTTTATTATTAATCAACAATCAAATTATAATTTCTACTAAAAAAAACCTTTCTTTGGTTCGTTGGTTCGTTATACGTAGTAAAGCATAGGTATTGCCTTTAACCCATAGCGGTTATAGTAGTTTGCAATTTGCTACACTATTGCTACTGGAATACGTAACCACCCACGACTCCCGACGAGCGGCGTCTACAGTACAAGCAAAGTCTAGAGAATACTATAAGTCCAATCACTCCTTTGAAATCGACGAAAAGCCGCCGATTTTTTGCGACCGGTCGTAAATCAATGTCAGCTCGCCACTCCGTTATTTACGAGGATGGACTATACGTATACAAATCACCGTAAAGCTGGTTGCACCAAGTTATACGGGGGCACCTCTATATCGACTTTCCATTATGCACCGTGAAGCATTAGTGTATTGTATATCGTTAGTTTTTGGTACAATGTTAAAAAATAAAATTGGGTAATATAGGTATAGCGGTATAGCAGGAAAATAAGGAAAATAATACGTTTAAATAAAGCAAGATATACCTAACTAAACATAGGGTAAGTAAAATATACATGACTGTGTACCTAGGAGCAAACAAAATACAAAATCATTTACATAGTTTACAAGTTTTGCAAAATTGTAAGTTTTGGATTTGATTTATTTTGTCTTTTGGGTTGTTAATTCCCTATTCGCAAATTTAAGTGTGTAGTAAATATAAAATCCCGTATATATTGAAACAAAATAGTCATGGGGAGAATTTGCACACGGATGTATGTATTTTACTGATCGGAATTCCTTTAGTAGTCTAGAACCTAAGACATCCTAATGCGATAAGTCATTAAATTTTGATAAGAAAATATTTTATAAATTGACCAAATTCTCGTGGAGGTACTGTCAAACTGCCAAATGGTCCTGAACTGCCTTCATAGGCTTTTAGTTCGCAAAATATTTTTGACTTTCTGCCTGCCACATTACGCATACGAATAGGTATGCCTCTAACCATAAGCTTCTGGTAATAATCTTAATGGAACAGCAGTTAATAAACTTTTTCAGGACGAAGTTTTTTATGTGCCTCTTCAGGTGCAATATTCGCAAATTTATGGTCTCTGACGAAGCCTAAGGCCTTCTTCCATTGCTGACATCTGCAGTAATAATTGCAATATTTTTATTTACAACAAAGGAAAAAACACACCTGTGAAATGTTGGCTTTATATTATTCAACATATTATATAATATTATGCATTATACGAGGATTATGTAATAATATGATAATATTCCGATGACTATAGAAATAATTGATTAAGACATTTTATTTATACCTCAAACTAAATCTCACCTTTCAGGGTATTAAGGATAGGTATTGAAAAAAGGACACACAGTCTTTTGAATTGCTTTTACAGCCATCCGCACTGCAATAAGAATCGTGATAAGCCATCACTACTCAAAATTCGCAACGCTCGGAATCGCCCGCTCAGCGGGATATCGATCGAGGGCTAAGGCGAAGGAAGCAGGATCGGGGATCGGGCAGGGGGGAAATATATGTTTACACCGGCCAAGTAAGTGTACTTATAGTATTCTCTAGACTTTGGTACAACTACAAGTGCAGCCAAACGGCTGGTGCGGCGTGCGGCCGAAGCGCCGAAGATATCGGGATATCTCTATATTTCTATAATTTATTACATGACTTGTAGGTTGTGGGATGCAGGGGGCCTGCGGCCCCCATCAGCCCCAAACCCGGCGGCCCTTCGGGCGCTCGCCCGATCGCCCGGCCTCCCAGTCCGGCTCTGGTAATACAGCAATTCTAATTTTAAATTTCCAATTATATGAAGAAGTAGCTACCTACATAAACGCCTATGCCACTTTGGTACTGTAGTGTATTTTGGACTGCCTTGTATAGGGTTGGTAGTAACACAGTTGGCAACACATGAGTAGACCAGTGGTCTATAACCGTGTTTTGTGCGTCAGGTCATCTGGCTGTAACTTGTAACTAAAGTGCGTATAATAAATCCAATCGTGTAATTCATGTGGTATAATTTCGGTTCACCTAGGTACACAACAGGTACATGGCCACAAAAGTTAACTTAAATTATAAAATTACTTACCGATAGATTATTATCCTCAAACATTTTAGTTTTGGCGGCCAGGAAAGTGTACCGAAAGTACCGAAGGATAAGTTTTGAACATATGTCGGCAATCTACGTTGAAAGGACTTAATTTTGAAAGCG
Organism: Pseudeuparius sepicola; assembly: GCA_963920635.1. Taxonomy (NCBI): domain Eukaryota; kingdom Metazoa; phylum Arthropoda; class Insecta; order Coleoptera; family Anthribidae; genus Pseudeuparius; species Pseudeuparius sepicola. Next base: position 10,575,172 of record OY987302.1, on the reverse strand, counting down.
AAAAGTTTTTTTTATAAATTTATAAATCCATCCATAGACTTCGGAGACCTTGGTCAATTTGGAACTTTACATCCGGAATCCTCGCAAACGCCCACCAAACAGTTTCCGGAGACAAAATACAATGCAAAATACATTGATAGCTATCACTGCTATCAGCGCCATCTGTTTTCCGGCGGGACATGAAGCTATAGCCTTGAGAAGTCTTGTACTTAAATTGGTCAGTCAACGGTAGACGCAAAGTCTAGAAATACTAAAGTCCGATCACTTCTTTGATCTCTCGGAAAAGCCGACAATTTTTTGCGACCGGTCGTAAATCAGCGTCACCTCGCACGCTTCGCAATTACGAGGGCGACTAAACGAAATCGCCGTCAAGCTAGTTATACGGGGGGCAGGTTCATATTGACTTTCCATTATTTACCAAACTCTACAAATATTGGTATACCTATTTGTAGCTTTGGAACAACATTATTTGTGTAGGTAAATGTACCGTTAGTTGTGGCAGGTACAATTAAATTAAAATACAAGGTAGCTATTACCAGAATCTACATAATTAGTAGGTAGGTATATCTGTAGACTTTGGTTGGAACATGAATAAAAATGCAATTGTTTTATGTTTTACCTTCATTTTTAATAAAACCTAACAAAACAGAGCATATAAAAACTTAAATAACCAATAAATACTTAACGACAAAAAGTTAAACTAATAATATCTACTTTTTCATCCTGTAGTAAATATTTTGATATTTAAATTGACATAACCAGTACAGAACAAAATATTACGCACACGTACCTACACAAGCATGCGTCTTACCATAAGCTTCTGGCAATAATCTTAATGGGGCAGCCGAGGGGACAGCAGTTTTTACTAAACATTATCCGGACGAAGTCACAAAATGTGCCTTGCAAATTATTATATAGGTTTATATGACTCTTCAGGTGGAATATTCGCAAATTTATGTTCTCCGGTGAACCCTAAGGCATTCATCCATTGCTGGCACCTTCAAATTTTCAATATTTTAATATTATATCTATATTATTCTTCAATTAATACCTAAGTATTCAAATATCAAATAAAAATGCCTTAATTTTTGTAAATAGGTAGGTACCTCAAACACAATCTTACCTTTCAGGGTCTTTAGGAAATGAAAAAAGGTAATATAGTCTTTTGAACTGGTTTTACAGCCATCCGCACTGCAGTAAAAAGCGTTACTAGGCATCACTACAACACAGTCACGGTCGGTCGGTAATATTTTGGGGTAATATTTTGCACGCACCCGGTAGAATGCTAACGAGCCGCTCTCAGCTACCCTGTGTACAGCCGTTGATTTCCTCCATCGACGGTCCAGCAGAGAAAAACTAAAATTACCTTTGTGTTGTACATAATCCCAGAAACACGGAAACCACTTTCATATGTTGCGCTAATGACCGGAAGTGTCCCGAAAAAATTATTGAAATCTAGATAATAATACGTACAAAACCAGAGCCATGATGTTTTTCAGCGGTTATTGCGGGTGCGCCGACTTGGTTACTAGGCAGTGTTGTCAAACGCACGAATTAAAAATGTTTCCTTAAAAATTTTCCTTGCCCTGAGTGTAGCGATTTCCTTATTTAATTACAAAAGTCTAGAGAATATTTTCGAAACGAAATTGACATCATATTTGATATTTTCCTTGCTCTAAAAAGAAACTTGTTTAACTCCCACAGGGTCATTGTCATTGTAATGATAGAAAGGCGCAACTCCGTTGCAACTCCCAAAGGGTCAAACATTTTTAATTCGTGCGTTTGACAACATTGCCTAGTAACCAAGTCAGCGCACCCGCAATAGCCGGTGAAAAACATCATGGCGCTGGTTTTATACGTGTTATTGTCTCTAGATTTCAATAATTTTTTCGGGACACTTCCGGTCATTAGCGCAACATATGATAGTGCTTTCCGTGCTTCTGGGATTATGTACAACACAAAGGTAATTTTAGTTTTTCTCTAACCCAAAAGTGGATAAACTAGAAAATTACCTAAGATATTGATCGGCTCGATCGCGGTACCCTGATGACGGCGCGGCGGGAGGAGAGGAGCGAGAGAGGGCAAGAGGGAAACGTTTGTTTTCACAAGGCCGAGTGCCCGGACTTATTAGTATATCTCTGGACGTTGGTAGAAGGTCGTAGCTGTAACCGCTTTAGCGAAAATTGCCTTCATAAAATCGAAACCCAAGCTAGACGTTATTTTAGACGGTAGTCCATATTTTTGATTGTCTCTAATATAAATTAATTTGTTTCAGGTACGTATCACCTGCACAGGCCCGACCTTTGAGCTTTTTATCGCCCAGGTAATATCGAGGTCCGTTCACCCGCAGCATCGTTTCCCCGCCAGGTAATCTCCCGCGCATGGTCTCGGCGAGGCCACCCCAAAAACGGTTACTGCGATGGCATTCCCGATAAAACTGGTCCCCATTGTATCCGAGATATGCGCCGGGGGGCCGTGAAATTTCGAGCAATAAAGAAATTCCTCTTTCGGCTATTCCATATCTTTATTGTTACGCCGGTGATTCACGGTGCGGTCGAACTTGCGCCAATCAAGTATGCTCGCATAAAAATGAATTGCGGCGATAAAAAGCGGAATTCGATAAAGAGCGGACGTTATCGCCGCTAATTTCAAATTTTTTACACGCGAAGCAAACAGATCGGACCACAGCCAAAATATACTAACAAACTGCGTTGAAGTCATTCAACATATACGATACCAAATCAAAACAAATATTTGTTTAGGTGTACGGCCTGATTCCGTTGCCAGTGGCTGTTTTTGTTACATGCCACGCACGTTTCGTGTCCCATTGTTTGAATTCACTTCGCACTTGCTAGCAAACAATACAGGGTATAACTAAACTGATGGTCACTTCTTCATATATTTTTTTCTCCTACGGGCCATATTTTTTTATACAGAGCGTAGAAATTTAGAGAAAAATACACATATTTCTTAGTATCTCTAGAAGTATACGAGATATTTTCTTCAAATTTGGCGTGTCACATGTTCAGAAAAATATGAATACCCTGTTTAATCGCATTTTTTAAATTATTTTGAATGGTAAATTCAATGGTTAACAAAAAGTATCTCTTAGTATTTTTTCATATTCTTAGCCGTTTTTTAATTATTTTCAAAGAACGGCAACGCTGCAATAAAAAAGTCACTTTAAGAATAAATCTAACAATCTGTGGATGTCAATTAAACTTGGCATTATTTGAATCATTTGGCTGCCAACTTTGCACCCTAGTATCAATATTTTGAAAAATTATATTTTCATTTGAAGAATTGACTGATAATGCACTTTTGCTATGGACTTGCGAATGGCAATAATAAACATGCGGAAACGTATAGTTGCGTGTATTGAAAGAGACGGCGGTCATTTCGAACATTTAATAATTTAATTTTCTAATAGCGATAGGTTTCTTTTATTATTGTTTTTGCTTTTGTATTTTGTTAAATAAAGTTTAATTGACATCCACAGATTGCTAGATTTATTCTTAAAGTGACTATTGTTCATTGCAGCGTTGCCGTTCTTTAAAAATAATTAAGAAACGGCTGCGAATATGAAAAAATACTAAGAGATACTTTTTGTTAACCATTCTATTTACCACTCAAAACAAATTTAAAAAATGCGATTATACAGGGTATTCATATTTTTCTGAACTAATTAATTTTACTAACACCCTGTATCTCCGCAACTGGGAGCCTCAGAAGCTTCATGTCAACCTTAAGTTTGACGGCTCGTCTGCTCTTGTGACACGCCAAGTTTGAAGAAAATATCTCGTATACTTCTAGAAATACTAAGAAATATGTGTATTTTTCTCCAAACTTCTACGCTCTGTATAAAAAAAACTATGGCCCGTAGGAGAAAAAAATATATGAAGAAGTGCCCTTATTTTGACTCCAAGAATACGTGGTTTCATTTATGACCATCAGTTTAGTTACACCCTGTATATAAAAGATGAAAACGCGAATAAGTCGATACAATAATATTAGGTATAAATAATATCGGCACATTTACAATCTATATTTTTATTATTCAAATAAAAATGCCACATAATGTATCGTCAATAGTATAACCTGTGTCAAAAAAATTTAAAACGTACCACAATAAATTGCTTAAAGACGGTACATTTTCGAAAAAAAAAACAAGAATAGTGTTCTCTTAGAATCATTGATTGGGAAATTTAGTGACGTCAAAAAAATATTACTTTTACAGTTGCATACAATTTTTTTATTAAAACATATTATGGTTGACTCCCACCCTCTCCGGCTGGAAGTAGATTAGCTGTAGCATCTGTGGGTAAACTGTACCAAATATGTATATTTGCCTTAGCTGCAGTCCTTTAGGAAAAATAAAAGAAAACTTGAAAAAAATTGAACTTTGACGCCTTGTATAATGAAAACCGTTAAGATTTAGAGGCGTATATGAAAAAAATCTACATAATTTGACGTTTTCTATAGATTTTTTTAAGTTTTGTTTATTGATAGAGATAACTATATAAAACTTTGAATAAAGAATCTCAGGAAGGAGCAAATTTGGGCTTAACGCTGGACCCGGACAGTCTCTGCATATGGCGGGATGCCGTTTCCGTTTTTACAGTAGCGGGCACCTTTCAGTTGTTTCGACAAACTAATTGATACAGAAATCCTCATTTTTCGTGAAATCAGTACCTTTAATATAGGCAAAAAATTATAAGTCTCGTTTATGTCTTTAATATCTTTCATAATATAGCAATTTCAACTTACAATTATTATGAAGAAGTAGGTACTTACACAAACGCCTATGCCACTTTGGTGTATAACCTCAAAAGTTAATTTAAATTGCAAAATTACTTACCTCAAACATTTTAGTTTTGGCGTATCTATCTAAGTACCACATATTGACATCTATCGCCATGTCAGATATCAAAATATTGTGTCAAAACTTGGTTACTACTCAGGGCGATTTCCGTCTCATGTATTTTATAATAAACATGGAGCTTTGACTGCTTCCTGGGATTCTTTATTTAAAGATATAAAGCTATATATGATTGGAATTGGGAGAATAAAAGAAACAAAAAATATACAGGGCGCCTCAAGAATCTGACCAAGTGATGCTCACTTCTGGTCAAACTGGGAGTCAGAAAAAATGAAAACCGACAATTTCTTGTTACTTAATATTCCGTGTTAAAATTCAACTTCGCAATTTTTTGGAAACGGGCATTTTTTAAAATAACTTTTAACTATTCCTCAGGAAATTATACACAAGCTTAGCTTTTGGACCAACAATTATTTATGTTTAAAATCAGGTTTATGACGATAACTGGGAAACCCTATAAAAGTGGTAAATTTATCAAACGGTAAATAAGTTTATGTATTCCAAGAAAAGTTTATCTAGTGTATATTTTGTCTGGGGATCGGGCCGTCATGTTTTATGCAAATCAGTTTATCTAAAAACATGATCAAAGTAATTTATTAGTTGTAAAACATGATTCTGGGGGGAGAAGAGTTCATTTGAAGATAGGCCCAAAAAGCTTTGTAAGCTAGGTACAGGGTGCTACAGTTTTGATTTAGTTCACATTCAGTTTTGCACAAGCCACTGTTTTATGTTTTATTTAGCGATCCTGCAAATATTGAGAAAGTTTATAAAAAGAAACTAGGAAAATGTTTTCCCTTTTAATAACGTTTTTGTTATATAAAATATTTTGTATGTCTAAGATTTTCTTATTGGTGGGTTCTGGGGGAGTTAAAAAGAGTTCAGTCTAGCGAACCTACAATGTTTTGACAAATTGATGAAAATGAAGGAACATAGAAGTTCTGATTGCATTTTTCGCTTCATACTTATTGAGTACAGCACGTGCGTGGCGATTCAATATTTTGACCAACATGCTTAATTTTGAACTTTTGGTCAATACAAATTTTAATCTAAGTAATTACTCACATTTTGAGACAAAAATTATTTAAAAAGATTGATCACAATGGCCGTTATTAGCATTTGGGCAATAAGCCTAATACCTGCCATTGTGATAAATATTTTTAAATAATATTTTCGTCTCAAGATGTGAGTAATTACTTAGATTAAAATTTGTATTGACCAAAAGTTTAAAATTATGCGTGTTGCTCGCTACAGATCGAAAAAAGCCATTTTATGGGTCAAAATGTTGAATCACCACGCACGTGGTGTACATTGAGTCTTAATTCTGAAAAAACATTTTTTTAGTTCGGCGCAAAAGTGACTTAAAATCGGCATTAAAGTACATACACTAAAATAAAATTATTGTGCGTTTTTCTTAATCTGGTCTTGGCGAGCATTACCGACCAAACCTCAGACCAGATCATTTCATATTGTCAACAAAGTGACAGCTAGCGCCCCGGTCACTTCCACGTACTATTGGTCGCGTCGGTCCACAGACAGCCGCTACCCCTGCCATGGCCCAGATACTGTTAGAGGCATCTTTGTGAGTGAAAGAATAAACACCCTACTGTCTTCTTCAATCTGCGCTTCGAGGTTCCCGCACCCAGTGATCCCGGCAAGCCGTGAGGGTCAGTGCAACCGAATCCTCTTTGTGGAAGCGACTCTCTCAACGACTCTTCTTTAGCTTCAGTTTAGGAGGGGAGATTTAGAACAATGTTGCTTGTAGCAAGCCCTCTTTTCTTAATATTTAGCAACAGCTTATGAAACCCGTGGCAGCCTGCTACACCAAGAACTGCAACGATTTATCTTGGGCGCTGCAATGGGCACTTTTATAAATGACCTTTCCGGCGAAAATTAATTTTTGACCGAAATCTCGATTTGATCGCGGGGGCAATGCGTCCGATTCTTGATTGATCGCCGCAAATACAGATTAAGTGGGGCCACGGTCGGGACGATAAATCAAATTTCTTGGAATTCTTTATTATTGGCTTTTGGCACATGGCACGCCTGCACCAGAGTTGTGAAAGAGAAAACTTTCAATATCGCTTTAGTGCTATAGTTGAAAGTATAGTCACAAATAAGTTGTTAATGAATTATTGTGACTCTAGAACTATGTCTTTGCTTTGCATATATGAAATATGTGCAAACTTCCATTTGAATATGAATATCCCCAATAGTAGAGGAAACAGAACTGAATCGGCGGTGGAAACACGCGAATATCGACGGATTTCAATAATTCCACGACCACTGACAACACTATGGAAATTGAGTCACGCGTCCTTATGAAAACGTTATAAACATACGTTCCTGCTTGTTTACATGACGTGTACAAAATGCGCATACGTGAAATACAGGACAGCGACACGGACCCGCTATAAATAAAGCAGGCACGACCATTATTGCCCGCTATTCGCCACCGAAATAGCCCTAATAGATCGGGCAAACACTTTAGATGACACTAGCAGATTTTTTCTCTCAGAATTGCGATATAAAAAAATTAAGTTACCTCCCTCCTATAAATATACATTGGCGTTAATGAAAATTCTTTAATACGGTACATTCCACGTCACAAAATATAAATGTACAGGGTGTTGCAAACAGTAGGTCGATGGGTTAAGTAACCAAAGTTTCTTTGGTGCCCCACTCATAAAATGCCTTCAGAAAATGTATGAAGATATATGCCATGTAAATTTGTCAAATTAAAGGCACATACAGAGTGGCTCACTTAATAATAATCATAATTCTCGCCCTCACAGTACTCCAACTTATATAACTTCTTTAATTTTTAACCGACCAGAACGAAATTTTTACCAAAGGTAGATGGCATTGTGGCCTACTTATTTCCAAAAAATGAGTTGCCTACTCCAAAGTCAAAGCCACCTGCGATGCCACAATCGGAGCTAAAAATCTGAGTCATATTAGGCATTTCTTTTTCAAAAAAATGTACTAAAAAAAGTTGTTCAGAATCGATCCAGAACCCTAAAAATTTTTGTCAAAATCAAAAACTATTAAATAAAAAAAATTAAGTAAAAATTAAAAAAATATCAATCTGTTTTGTAGCTTTTAATTTTATTTTGAAATGATTACTTTTTGAAACCAACTAGCCTTCAAAACTTCCATGGCACACTTTTCTAAACGCAGAAATTTCTTAAATTGCTATTTTTGGACTTTTGATTTTTTTATTTAATATTTTTTATTTTAAAAAAATTTTAGATTTGGGGTCTTGGATCGATTCTAAACAACTTCTTTTGGTATTTTTTTTAAATGCCTAATAGAATTTTCGAATTTTTAGCCTCGATTGTGACATCGCAGGTGGCTTTGACTTTGGAGTAGGCAACTAATTTTTTGAAAATAAGTAGACCACAATGCCAAATTTTGGTTAAAAATTAAAGACGTACTTTGGTTGTTTCACTCTTAAGTGAGAAACTCTGTATATAAACAAACAAGTAATTTTTTTAATTTTGGGTATTACCAATGACGTCAAAACCTATGTAGACGTGGTGCCCCATTGTTAAAATGCCCTTTATTTTGACTTCAAGTTTAAATATATCCATACTACTCTAAAAACATGCTACAAAAAAGACAGAAAGTCAACCATCAACCAACTATACACCCGGTGATTCCCGGTTATAGTTCCTCCAGAATCACACTTAGATATCGCGTGTTTTTTCTTGTTTGGGGGCGTCGGAAGCATCGGAACGTCACCTGAAGACTCGGGGGATGGTCTAACGACTCCAGCCTCCGAGCCCAGAGTCGAAATATGTTCGACAAAAAGGGGCAATTTCTGACAATCTCGCGACATTTTCGGAATAATTTAATGGAGCGCTTTAGATTGTGATTAGTTCTGGGCGTCAAGCGTTTATCCTGTCTATAGGTTCTGACGTCATTGGGCATTACATTATTTTATTTATGATATTTTCCATATTAAATTGAATTTACAATTAGGTTCCTATGTAAATATTAAACATTTTCCGAAATTTATTAATTCCTGTGAAATTAACAGTTCGAACATGCAGCCGACATTTCATTATTCGCAGTATGACGACAAGTTGGGCCATAATAACAATAATTAAACAATTCCAAATGCAGCAATTTGTGGCTTTACGCAGAACCAGAGTAATGTGCTGGCATTGATTGAACATAGCATGGATTATGAATTAACAAACCTTTTGTATATGGATAAATGACAAATAATATTCAAAATGTTGAAGGGGTTTATAATTTTCTCACATCATCTCCATTATCATCGTCCATCGGACATTTCTTATGAAAAAAACACACAACATGAACATAAAAATTATATCTACGCTATAATTAATTAAAAATAAATTTTAATCGAAACATAATTCACCTACTTCTACTGAAAAGTGGAAACGTGGAGTTATTAGTTCAATTTATTTGAAGCTTCAGTGGGTATTTGTGGTCTATTCTGGTTGAAATACATCGCACAAAGCACGATTGGCGCCAGCATTCCTAGGGTATTCCGCATTTTTGTTTGGCCTGATGGGAAAATTGACAAATTTCTGGAGCGTCAGACGCGTTTCCGCCTACATCGATCACTGAAATATTTCCTAGCAGGAAAAATAAAAGCCAGTTAAACAAATATGAAAACCCTGGTAGAACAAACCAATGCTTAGTTGTGGTTTGTTTGTTTTCCTTTGGAAATAAAATGTTTAATAGGTACTGCTGATTTATTGTTCGTACTTTTAGTCAATCATCAACTGAGTACCTATCTGACTATGAAAGATAACTGTCAGCTTATTACATTATCGATCATAAACTTTTAGAGTTACGCCTATTAAATAAAAATGCAATACCTTATATGGTTTGAACAAGGGATCTTCTTATGTGGAATCACAGAGAAGACCAGCATTTCGTGTCTTCTCTGTGGTGGAATAAAGAAAATACTTACATGATGTATGTTCTTCAACAGGAGATTTTTATTTTGACTTTTTGATTCGAAAGAGAATAATATTGACATCGAGTGGTTTATTCCAAGATAAAGCTGTCATACAAAAATCAGAAAAAATTAGACAAATAATGGGTTGGTCAGCGATTTCGCGCTATATTTTCATAGTCCTTGTAGTTTCTGAACTTTTTAAAGGTTAGTGCAACGGCTGACCGTTGGATTTCCATTTTTTCATTAAATTTTTATTAAACCCATCAGTTCCAGGCCACACCGGGCGTTTTCTATTCCAGGCAACGTAGGCTATTTCATCTGTGGTAACATGTCCGCAATATCATGGAATTCATAACGTTCGGGAAATTCCGAGCCACTTGGCCCTGGTCCAAGCACACAAGATTCACGTCGCACCTGTCTGCTACACAGGGTGTTTCATAAAAAACAACCCCGGTAAAATATATAGATACTTTGTTTTTCATATCACTGCACTCAAACCAGGGACTCTTTAAAGTTAGAGGACCCAGCATTATACTTTCCAAAGTGAGGCCTATTCTTTCCTCATTCTAATGGTATCAGTGATGCCAAGTATGCCATTGTATTGGAGAATCTATCAATATAACATTTACATACTTTGATTGTTAGTAAAAATTAATAATGGTTTCCATGATTTCTAAAAATTAGACTTGACAATGTTGTGTCTACAACTGCAGAAAATGACAACTGTCAAATGAAATAAATTTATTTTATGGTTGAAATTGATTTCCGGCAATTATTTCCACGAATTTAAGTAATAAGTATGGTAAGTCAGTGCCAATTTTACTTATTTAAGAATTTGTCGCTATTGCACCTTGTTACCAGGTTCCTCAATCCATTTGTAATATGTATACTTGAACTTTCTTCCCTTCTTCTCGGTGTTTATTATACAATTTTTGTAATTTTATTTATCTTTTTAAAAGAAATGGCTCGTGGCATATGTGACAAAATGCTTTGGTAATTGGCAACACCAAACTAGTTTCCAATATCTAATGGAAATTATGTATGGGTGTCTCGGAGGTGTGCAGACCACGACAGGTACCTGTTTCGGGTTTGTTGGCCCTCATCAGGCAGGCTCCCCGTATGTATGCTTCTTCTGGTTTTTCCACCGCGCCGCGCCGCTTTGCCGAGTTCTTTTTATATGCGTCGATCGACCGGTCGATATATACACACTCACATTGCTTTGGTTTTGGCAGTACCAGCTAGATGGCGTTGGATGGTAAATGCTCACCGCATTATACTATTTCCTATTCCACTTAGCCAACCGTATCTGGGTTTTTCGGTGATGTGCGCTACGTCTGCCTGATGAGGGCCAACGAGCCCGAAACAGGTACCTGTCGTGGTCTGCACACCTCCGAGAGACATATACATAATTTCCATTAGATATTAGAAACTAGTTTGGTGTTGCCAATTACAAAAGCATTTTGTCCCATATGCCACGAGCCATTTCTTTTAAATTTATAATGGGGACACTAAATATTCATTTTATTTTATTTATATCCTAAGGTACCTCACAAACTTATAGACCGGGAGATAGTGACAGATTTTTGGACGTGATTTTACTCAGTATGCCTTTCAAAGGGCATTATGTGGCACATATTCTCACAATAATAAGGTATGAATCAGAGAGTCATCCTGGGTTCTTCATGTGAAAAACTGAGTTTTCAATTATTCGAAAAATATTCGTTTTGATATGATTTTATACAGGCGGCCATGTGTTTTATAATGAACTTAAAAATAAAAAATTCCTCGGAAAAATAGGCATACCGTTAGGGTGGGTCCAAAGGGCTATTATTGCCACGTGATCTTGTATTTTAATAATTAATTTGTCCACGTTTCTGAACAGGCTGCCAATGAGAAGTATGCAAGTTCTTATTATGAAAATGCTGAAAAAAGGATGGCATACCTTTCGCGCATGTCCAAGTACTGTTTAAATTGAATGTTATTTAATCATTTAAACGAGTTATTCGATGTAAAGTGTACTTGGACATGCGCAAACGGTATGCCCTTTGAAAGGCATTCTTAGTAAAATCACGTCCAAAAATCTGTCACTATCTCCCGGTCCATAAAAATAAACTTGTAGTCGTAGATAAAAACTCTTAAAAAAAGACCTGATTGAAGCTACCTGCTTAATAATTTAAAATTTACGAAATACGGTTTTTGTTTTGAACTACCTACTTATACCAAAGAGGATACCAGAATATAGAGAGTTCATCTTGTCAAATATGTCAAATGGAGCCCAACTGTAAAAGGTAGATAATTAATCCCTTGTAGGTCACTGTGGATCTTTTTTCTCAGTTTTAAATTATTAATCTATAATAAATGAAGAACGCAGTCTACTTCATAGTTTACCTATCTGCACGATCTTATCGTGTGTGTGAAAAATTACGTAAAAGTTGGGCTCCGTTTGACATATTTGACAAGATGACCTCTCCCTATAGTGGTATCCTCTTTGCTTATACGTAATGCCCACGTAATGGGAATTGTAGGATTACTAAAGGTGATACAGGAAAAATCTGGTTGCATTTATTGGGACTACTATAGACGGCCACATTACCTTTAATTGTTACATCTGAGTATTTGGAAGTTAGAAAAATTAAAAATTGTGAATTATGATGGGAAATTTTTTGCCTCCTTTAGAATCTATGGCACTGGCATTTCACATAAAACCTGATGGCAGTTGAACACTGACATATAACATAACCTTGTTCCAGCCCCCTTGTGGTCTCCTTGGAGTCGACAGAAAACAAACTTTTCCTCAAGGCTTCACTTTTCCTATGTGATAGACTGTGAAATGCTGAGTCCCTTTATTTTAAAGGGTCCCCGACTCAAACTATTTCACTATATAAGATAACTCAAAATTTACTTCGGAATATTGTCAATGCCCAAGAAAATTGTAAAGATTATTTCCCTCATACTTACTACTTTTATTCGATAAGGCAGCTCTTCATTGGCGTAGCTAAGGGGAGGCTGGGGGGGGGGCTAAGCCCCCCTGGTATAAAAATAGCCCCCCCTGACAAATTCTAGCGTTTATTTTTATAATTTTTTTGACATTATAGATGTAAGTACATTAAAAACCTTACTAAGCTGATTTAATCTTGTTGCGTGTTCGTGTTATTGCGTATAGTAATAGACACTGACTAAAACACTAATAACAAAATAAAACAAAGTAAACAGCGGCAACACTGAACACTGGCAACACTGCCGTCACGCACACGCACTCACCCCGCACCCGACCCCGTCAGTCCGCCACACGCCACACTCACAGAATTAGCATCACTCAGGGACTCTTTAAAATAAGGGGACCCAGCATTTCACAGTCTATCACATAGGAAAAGTGAAGCCTTGAGGGGAAATTTGTTTTCTGTAGACACCAAGGAGACCACAGAAGTGGGCTGGTACAAGGTTATGTTATATGTCAGTGTGTCCAACTGCCATCAGGTTTTATGTGATAAGATAGTGCCATAGATTCTAAAGGAGGCAAAAAATTTCCCATCATAATTCACAATTTTTAAGTTTTCTAACTTCCAGATACTCAGATGTGACAATTAAAGAATTTCAACTATACAATAAATTTGTTTCATTTGACAGTTGCCATATTCTGTATTTGTACAACATTGTCAACTCTAATTTTTAGAAATCATGGAAACCATTATTAATTTTTACTAACAATCAAAGTACCTGTTTTATTAATAGATTCTCCAAAAAAATGGCATACTTGGCATCACTCATACCGATACCATTAGAATGTGGAAAGAATAGGCCTCACCTTGGAAAGTATAATGCTGGGTCCCCTTACTTTAGAGAGTCTCTGGCATCACTGCGAACCTGGACGGCTGTACGTGACTGCTTACTGTGATTGAGATGTAATACTGCGAAGACGTCAATGTACGTACATCTATATTTTTACTTATGCAGTTTCAGTACACAGGGTGAGTTTTTTCGATGCCCACTATGGGGATCTCGGAAACTAGCAGAGCTAGAACAAAGGTTAAATGGGGGAAGAATTGCAGCTTTGAATGCTCAATCTAATGCCCCTTTTGGATTTGTAAAAAAGTTCATGGCTCACTAGATATTTTGAAAAGAGTGATTTTTGCTATTTCATCAGATCTCTGTAGCTCCGTTATTTCTGAATATACCAAAAAACTGAAGAGACAAAAATTGTAGATAATTTTGGGATTAAGAAGATAATCTGATCCAATTTTTTATGTTGTTTGTAATTTTTGAAATATGACATAAACTTGTGTTTTTTTTTAAATATAATATAATATATTAATAAAAATTTACAGTATTAAATACGCGTTTATTTATTTTCAGCTTTTCTTTGATTAAATATCAGTAGATAACTTTTTGTACCTACTTAAATTTGAATTCTAGGCCACTATGCAACAAAACGGTACCACTACATGAACTTCCAGTTAGATTTGATCATAGACAATACTTGTTTCGATTTATTCATTTTTTAGTGCAACAGTTTGTAAACTTATAAAAGTAGGTACCTAATAATTTTTAGCAATAGGTAACATTCTGCCAGTCAAAGTAATAAGTACTTGTTTTGTTCAAATAAAATGCATTGAATAGTATTTTTTTCTTCCGTATAAAAAATCTAGTGCGGTACTGTTCATCAAACCTGAACAAATCATACAACTGTTCTTAATCCGGCCCTCACTTCTCTCCCCAATAAGAGAGAGATAGCACGCTTGGCCGTGCACGGATAGAACAAAGGGGCCACACGGGAGTTTCCTAGCTGTATGTTAGGGTAAGCTGTGGTAAAGTTGTGTGTATTTAAATTAATAACGTTGTGCCGATTAATAAGTAAATAAGCTCTACTATAGTTTGCGTAAGTACTTTAATTTTCTTCATTTAGTTCAGCAAGCTCATTTACAAATAAGTTCCTACCTACCTAATTTATTGACAATCGACTATTCATTCATCTGAGCAATAACCCATGATACACAGAAAACGGTATGCCCGCGCGCAGATGCTGTGACGTAAACTGTGACGCTTATTCGACAAAATCATGGCTTACTTTTATTTTTAAACGGAAATTTGAGTCGTTTTATAGTGAGTTAGGTAAACACATATACACCAAAGTGATTATATGCGGCGCTCCGGCGCTTTTGCGGGTTACTGAATCTCATCTCCTTCAGGGGCTTAAGCCCCCCCCCCCCCCCCCCCCGGAGAAAAAAGGCTAGCTACGCCTATGCAGCTCTTTACTTATAAGTAATTTTGTATTGAAGGGAAATCCACGAATGTATCTAATTATAATTCAAATAAAAGTGTAGATAACTTATTGCAAAAAATACACCAAAGTGACGAAACGTTGGTCAAAAAATATCGGTCGCTATTAGCCGCGCTAGATCGCATAGACCCCTTGAACCCTCCCGCTTCGGTGTTGCCACATGTCCATTCATGGCTTAAAATTTAAGTCGGTTGTAGTACTACTTAATTTTTTCCACGCACCAGACTAAATTATAGGGGCACACCGCCAAACTGTGAGATTCCACTTATTTGCCGGCGCTGCCGTTTCAATAACAGACTGATTTATTCGGGTAATTAAGTGCACTGGGCGACGGGGAATAAAACTGGGAACGTGCCCGCAAATACAAATACGACGGCCGGACGTGACAGTTGTGGTAATATTATGGAGTGGATTATAAGGAGACGGCGAAGGAACCGTGCGGGCTTAAGAGAAAAACTATAAAAACTTATTTTGTGATAAATTTGACAGTTGGAATTTCATCATACTGTCTCCGGATAGGTAAAATTACTCTTGTAAAAACAAAAATTCGAGTTGAAATTTATGCTTCTCGGGTACGGTCTTGGCGCGCCCTTTCAACAAGTAGGCTTTGGACGGTGAGACAATGAAACAACCATGAAAAGCTTGTTTTCGGTCTAATTTGTCACATAATTTTAGTTCAAAACCCACGTATGTCTTATCAATTTTTCGCACCGGTACAGTGCCCTTTTTGTTACGTAGCCCTAGGCTTTTGAAAATATTTATACCTACTCAGTTTTTCATCATGAACAAGTTTCCTTAATAACTTTGATTTTGTATACGTTCTAAATTTTTTAACAGAAAAAATCAAAGTAGACTTAGCAAGCTTTTGAAATTATGTACACCTATACTCAGTTTTTCGTTCTGTACAAATTCCCTTGATAACATTTTCTCGAAAATTCAACCAGGGTCGTAGCTAGGGGTTTTCCATGGAGGGGTTTAGGTTTAAGGTTAACTTTTTGAGCAATATCCTCAAATATACAGGGTGAGTTTTTTTCGATGAGCACTATGGGGATCTCGGAAACTAGCAGAGTTAGAACAAAGGTTAAATGGAGAAAGAATTGCGGTTTTAAATGCTCGATGTAATGCCCCTTTTGGATTTTTAAAAAAGTTCATGGCTCACTAGATATTTTGAAAAGAGTGATTTTTTGCTACTTCATCAGATCTCTGTAGCTCCGTTATTTTTGATTATATAGAAAAACTGTAGAGACAAAAAATTGTAGATAATTTTGGGCTTAATAAGATAATAATTATTTTATGTTGTTTGTGATTTTTGAGATATGACATAAACTTGTGTTTTTTAAATGTAAATCATAGTTGGCCATTTTTTGAGCTTTCCGAAGATATAATACTCGGCATAGTTATTTTAAAAAATAAAAGAGCTGGCTAATTTTCTGATTTTTTTAATTTTCACATAGTCAGCCATGGAATATTTTCATAATTACGTTCCAGGGGACGCTATTCATGTAACCAAAACTCGTCCGCTTCGCGCATGTGACGTCACTCGCAGCGTCTTATTTAAATTCGCATGAACAGTTAATTAATAGTGTTTACACTGTTTACTGTTTGGCTCTACGTTTTCATATTTTTGATGGCCTGCGTGATTTTGTAATTTAGGAACACATTGTTATTAACAATATATATCTTTAACAACCCAAAATATTATAAATATAATAAGATAAATATATTAAATTACCTAATAGACATGAAAATAAGAACAAAAATTGCCGGTCGATTTCAATGTTTTATTTTTGTTTATACACTTTGCAAAGTCGCACTTTCAGCAAAGTGCTTGGAACAAACGCATAGGATGTTTTAACGTCGAACCTCTCCTTTCTCCCTGTAGCATGAATCCATTTTTTGCATATATCAACAACTGTTTTTGGGAAACATCAGTACACTGCACAACGCATTGTTTTTTGATCATTAAAAAGCAAGAAAACCCGAAAAACACTCGCAAATTCGATCACTGCACGTTGCAATGACGAAATTTATTGTATTATGTGACAATTAACACTCAAAAATCT
The DNA here is from genome assembly GCA_963920635.1 of Pseudeuparius sepicola. Classification (NCBI taxonomy): domain Eukaryota; kingdom Metazoa; phylum Arthropoda; class Insecta; order Coleoptera; family Anthribidae; genus Pseudeuparius; species Pseudeuparius sepicola. The sequence goes on along the minus strand of OY987302.1, from coordinate 10,558,016 downwards.
ATAGCAAATAACGCGGAAAAACTGGAAAACACTTGAAACACCGAAGAACACTCCAAAATTCTCTAAAAACACTTAAAAACTACCAAAAATGCAGCTACTGCAAGTAATTACAATGGCGAAAATGACTGTGTCGGCGCCTGTCAGCACCGACAGCTGATTAAACGCTGCGGGTGACGTAGTTCTCCCCACTTAGGCTCCGCCCATCATGCTCAATATCTTATCTTTGTTGGTTGTATCATGATTACGTTCTATTTTATAATAAGACATACTTCAAACTTTCAAATATTTTATTTATAGCTGGTAACAAAATGTAACAAAATAAAACAAAAATTAAAAAACTCAATTCAAATTATTATTATTTTAAAAGGTCACCTTTTAAAATAAAAAAGGTGTTCAAACAATCCACCATTATATTATTTATGCAAATATTACACCTTTTTAAAACTGAATTTGTCGCCTTTCTTAGAGAGCGCCTGTCAATACTGGCAATTACTACTAAAACAGCTGCTCTTAATTCAACAAGTGTCTCATACTTTATTTTGTACTGTTCCCCACAAAAAGAAATCCAAAACAGACAAATCGGGGGATCGGACCTAAAATAGTCTAGGCTACCCCAGACGCTCCACTGCCGCTAAGCAGTAAGCATCTCAACACCCGGAATCAAGATAACACGTATCGAGATCTCAGAATCCAAATGTGTCAATCGAGAAGACAAGTGAGGGCCCTCCAGAACTCACAGGACCAACTCGAAGGCACAGCGCTAACAGATGGCATCCCCGTCGATTGCTACACAATCGACGTCAAACCGGTAATACCCTGCCACCCGGCAGTAAACTCGGGTATACCAACAAAAATCAAGCCATGGACTTTAACAACAATACATATAATTACTACTCACATGTCGACCTGATTTACCAGGTCACAAAAACAACCACACAAAATTACCACTATATACGCATAGTTCTGTAACGGTCGAAGTGCTAGCACTCACTGGTGTTCTTTGTTTAGGCCTCTCAATCTCTGCGTAGGTATTTTATTTGTTTACGTTCGTTTATCGATTATTTTAAGGGTGATCTTTACACAACCACCAACCACTGCACGGTATAAATAATGGCCAGCACGTGAGAACGGAATTATACTTTGCTTTTGGCCATTTCGCACCTCTGCCGCTAGGCGGCGGCCCCGTCCGCCATTAGCATTTCTCAATTTCGGCCACAATGCGACCCGCCAAATGAAATTATAAATAATGCCGGCGAGGCGGCCGTACATCACGGCCAGCGACGGCGCTTTAAAATCTTCATTCGCGCCGGTGGGTGTTCGCACTTTGGCGCCGTAAATCAAGGAGGCCGTGACTTTCACGGCCGCGGCCGGAGAGGGCTCGGATTTCGCGGCTCATCTCATCTCCGCCCGTGGAAGGTTTGTTCCACGATGGGGCCATTTACCTATATTAAAATCGAGCAATCCGTACGCCTGGCGTAAATAAAACCACGTGTTCAATGACGTTCCGCGATTGGTCGGTAGACTATAAAATTTCACCCGACTTGGCACCAGGGACGTACTCGATCGCAAAAGTGTAGTTATGCGGTTTTATCTTGTTGTTTTTAGCGATTTAGACACTGCCACAAATAATTTTATCGATGTTTTGAACCATTTTAGTTAAGCCAATAATGATTTTCCGAGATATTTTGATGTAAATAATTGTAAAACTAAAATTAAATACAGGTTCTGCCTCAATGCAGCTCGGGCGAATATTTCAAGTCACGTGCTCTTGTTTAGGTACGCCAGGCTTAAGAGTTGCTCGATTTTAGTATAGTGTCGTTTGATTGGAGACCCGTCGAATTCTGCGCTGGTACTATAGGCGATCAAATTGACCGACTCGCACCTTTCTTACTTTTCGATAAAAGAGTAAAAGTTGGTTTGGATTTTTTCTCACAAACGAATCTATATTACTTTTTGCACCATATATCTTTTCTAAAGAAACCCGGAACCCCTATTAGCTACTCTTTTTTTCTAGAATTATTTTGTAAATTAGTTTTTTCGTAGTAAAAAATTTCGTCGCGGGCGAAAAATTGTCCAAGGTCAAACAGTTTAAATAAAAGAAAAACATTCGAAAATAACCTAATATGAACCTCGACCAACATTATATTAAAAACCTGTGCATAGCGCCACACGACGAAAAAATCGACTAGGTGGTTTTATGTTAAAAACACCATAGTTGCAGAATCTTTTATAAACTAATGCAAATATTGTGGCAAAAGGTTAGCAGTATGTGTTTTTGTCACCTAGTGATAGGTGACCGGATATGCGCGTTGGATGCTTATTGTGTTGCCTACCCAGAGTTCAATGTGGTTCTTGAAATTGATTTGGTTGTTTCCCATGTTCTTTATGAATATAAAAAACCGGCGGTTTTTTGTAAGATTATTCTAGATAGAAATGCGTCCATTTTAGACCTTTTCTCTCCCAATTCTCACGTGTGCGGTTGTGAGCCTAGCAGCCCTAGGAGATTGGCCAAAAGTCATTAGTCTTATGAACCAAATCTGGTGCTAGGTAACATAAAGTAAGTAACTTTTTTAAACGTGTATTTTCTAGTCTTTTTCCACTGTTCAACGAGAACCAATAAACCCTCTGTCTGCCTACATCGACTGAGTCTCAATTTCGCCTTGCGTCGTAGTTGAAACCCCAAAACCCCCCGAGATAAACATTCCGTTACAATATGTCTGTTAAAACGAATTTAATATGCAAAATAAAATAAAATAAAACGATTGTTTATATGATATACTTCGATATTTCCGCATAGATTTTTTTAAGCGAGTCTAAAAAGCAGGCCAGGGTATTGCCAATCATATGCCTCTGCTAGCGATAATTGCACTTGTGCAAATTATCGCGGTAATTGCACTTGTGCAAATTATCACTTCGTTGCTTAGCAACCGCGAATCTGTTGGATACAAACACGTACCTACTTCTTAAAGTTTGTGTGTTTCACACTGTTCGAAATTATGCAGCTTATAAATTATGTTGCGGTACCATTAAGCATTATATCAATAAATTTATATAACATTTACATTGCTAAATGTTGGTTATTGGACCTCCGTCTCTGTTTAAATTTATCACACGTTCAGAAAATAAACCAACGCTGACAGGGTGTAGGTATAATCGCATTTTCCTTGGATATCCAAGCGTCATGTTTGTTTACTCGAACGCTACAGTCGAAGCTGTCAATAAACTCGTTCAAAATGAATCGCTTTGGAAATGTAAACATAGAAAAAATTAATACAGAAATTATTAAATCGTATTCTAGAAATAATCTCGACAAATACCACTCGTGCCGGAAATTTTTCTAGATAATTTTATTCTCAAGCCCTATTTTGCCCATTAGCAAAACCACTCGTACAAATTGGGCTTTTATTTTCAGATTTTATCAGAAAATAAAAGACCAATTTATACTCGTGATCTTTCTAGGCAAAATAGCGCTTTCGAAAAAATTATCGATAAAATTTCCGGCACTTGTGATATTACATACGATAATACCACTAGTGGTATTTTCGCTGAAATCCTACTCTCTTAGTTACGTCCTAGTTACGCTAAACTAATATTGTGGCAGCTAAAACTGATAACCCGATCACTTCTTCACATTACCAAATTTAAATAGGACTAGAAAAACAGTTAACACATTGATCTTTAAATATCTATTAGCACAAAAAACATATTCAGAACCGAAAGTTCAATCTAAATGACAGCTAGCTGTCAAACTAACTATTTGCAGTTGTTAAATTCTCTTTTTAAATACAACTCGTGGTATGTCTAATAATAGATAATATCTTTCCTTAATTATAATTCATTATAATCCCAATGCTAAGAAAATACCACTTCTGCTGCGCAGTCGTGGTATTTTCAGCTTTGGGATTATAATTCGTAAAATTAACGAAAGGTATTATCGATAATATGCACACCACTTGTTATATTACCCCTGAAAATATCATACTAATATTATTACATATTTAAGCATTATTTTAAAAAGATAAAACGTTGTTCTTTGGCGTTTTCTTTATTAATACGAAATTTTTGGGCCGTTTTGAATAAATTTGCTCGATTTTCAGATATTTTTAAAGCGTTCCTGGTTTATAATTGAAAATAAAAATTTCCCCAAACTTAAAGCCCTGTAGAAATGTTAGTCGTCAACGTAAATTAATAAAACTTGGGGTACTGAATAAAGCTACGTTGCGAAAATTCCGATAAAAAAATCCCTAATAGCATTTTGCAAAAAATCGCATCGAAAAAAAAAATCATAGCAGGCCGTGGAATAGTGATGACACCATGACACCATTGCTTGCAAATTTTTTCTTATCTCCGTAGTAGGTGTGTCCGCATACTTGTATTCTTCTGGATAATCTTCACTTCATCATGATAATTTTTGTTGTATTCCTTTTATTAAAACTATAATATTTTTCCTGATTGACACAAGCACATTGCCAGTTCAACACTTTTCTATTCCATGACTAACTATAAGTTCATAATAACTAAGATTTATTATAATGAAAAAATAGAAGTAAAACAGTGTATGATTTTAATAGTCTACTTTTTTAAATGTATTTTCACAATATTCGAACAAAAAATATTGTATGACGCACGAACGAAAAGTAGTTTATCGTTTTCGATAAGTTTACAAAGGTGTCGTTACCCATTTCCAATTTTAAATTCCCTAAAAAGCCCCGGGATTTCCAATGCTTCAGCAATTCCGAAGAATCGACAAACTCCCGACAATAAAATGAAATGCATCCCACTTCCGGGAGTTACCTAACTTCGCTAATGCTTTCCCGCCACTCGGAGATAAACGGCGCGACCTCTCTGGAACTCAGACGGGGAAAAACTCCGGGATGCGCTCCCGTTCGACCCACCTTACGTTCCGATTTATCCAGACAAACGCGGGAATGATTGCCAGCGTCGGAAGACGGGAGATTTGTTAGCATTCTAGAATCAGGTCGAGATCTGGGAATAATGTCAGGCGAGTTTATCTAATAGAGATTATTCTAATTTTGATTTCCGTGCAAACTTTGTTAGGAATAAGTTAAATGTTCGCCGTATAGCCATAGGAGTGGTTTTGCTTTCCCGCATTAGAAAATGGCAAAATGTATTGTAACGAGAAATGCCCTTAAAGTTGTTATATCGGCTTTCAATGAAACGAGGCCAACGATAAAGACAGGCCATGGCGCTAACGCATAATCGCGTAGTCACGTGACCAACTTAGTCCTATATAATAAAAGGCATTTTTGGAGATAATTAGAAAAAACAAATTTCGTAACAATTTGGCGAGTTTTCTTTCATCTATTACATTATTGGTTTTGTACATCCAGGCTTTCTCTAATTGTTTTTTCAAAATTTTCAACCTGCTTCAGCTGTTTTGGGCTGAGAGTTAAACGGCACTGCACTCAAATATTTTGGCACATTCTCAAAAATTGTTGGGACAGCACCTTCCTTTAGCTTAGGTGATATTCTCTATAGGTATTTTCCTCCCACAACACATTTGTCCACTTTAATTATTGTTTCACTTTCTTGAAAATGTGTTAGCCACACATACTTTTTAGAAATTAAATCTCAGTTGGGATTTGACGAATCCATTTTTGGCGGAAATTTTCATCTTGAGGCAAAACAAATGTTTGTTATGGCGACACTTTCTTCCTGGCCTTTGTAATATGTATGAATATAATATAAATATACCCAATATTTGGTATTTAGGTTATTTTTTACGAAATAAAAACGAAAACTCACCTCAGTACACTGTAAATATTGACGAGGTCCCAGTTGATCGGCATCGTGAAAGGCCGAATACGAACCGTAACAGGGCGTGGGTCGACAACGAAAATCCTCGAGTACGTTACAACACTGATTTATTTCGCACAAGGTGAATGGTGAATACAAAATACACAAACCCGAATGTCCGAACGTGGTCAACGAAAACGGCTTCCAGCCACTCGGACCGTCTGAACTCGCGGATCTCCCGTAAGCAGTTCACCCGTCTGTGTCTCAGGCTCCACTGTCCATTCCGGGGGGAGAATTCCCCCACGCGTCGGCGCGAGCGGCACCAATAGTTCTGGACGGCACGGCTCCCACCCAGAGACCATAATAACACCTGGGCGGTTCCCCTCCGCCAGGACACACGCGCACTAGACACAAACTTGTTTCTGAATTATAAACTAAGACGTTTAAAAACACTTTAAACATTTAAAACTTCTCAGAACCTAAGCTGCCACTTTTAGTTGTGACAAATGAAATGTAACGTCGGACTAAGATGGTCACGTGATTTTTGTGCGCCATGGCCTGTCTTTATCGTAGGTCTCGTCAATGAACATGTCTGCACAGTTATCTAACTTACTAAAAGATATAGCAGATAAATTTTAAGTTTGGGTATTCTACTTACAATTTTAAATAAAATTTTTATGAAGAATTTAAAGGCATTTTCCGTCGCATCTTCTTTTAGTTTTCATTGTTTTCTCTGTAGAGCTTCCATCAGTTTCTAGAAATTTGCTAGAACTTTGATTTGTGCATTTGCCATTGGCAGGGAATATTCTACAGTAGTCTCCAGGCTTCCATTTGAGTGTATAAGCCCTGGGAATTTGGCCTGGCGGAAGTTGAAGGTTAGAACGCGATTTTAGTGCGATTTATTCTTGGTCAGTGACAAGTTTATTTGTGATTTGTGAAGGCTAAACAATAAAGATGGTAACCAAGGCAACGAGTTTGGACTGCCTATTCTTGAAATACAGTACCGTATTTTACGTATTTAACTCATTTATTTATACTCCATACGCATTTGCTTCCTATTCATTGAATCAACAACAATAAGAAAATTATTATTTAAATTGCTAATCTATACAAGAGTTTCCACTGGCATGTATTTTGTATTAACGATCGATTCTTTAAAGGAGTAAATTTGGGTTTAACGCTCGACCGGGACAGTTTCTGCATATGGTGGGATACCGTTTCCGTTTTTACAGTGGTGCGCACCTTTGAGTTGTTTCGACAATCCAATAAAATATCAGTACCTACAATACCTGCAATATAGGCAAACAATTATAAGGTACATTTATGTCTTTAAGTTTAGGAATCCTTAATAATACAGCAAATCTAATTTGAAATTTCCATTTATGAAGAAGTAGGTACCTATACAAACGGCTATGCCACTTTGGCGCATGCCCTCAAAAGTTAATTTAAATTACAAAATTACTTACCGGTGGATTATTATCCTCAAACATTTAATTATGTCGGTCAAGGAAGTGCCACAAGCGGTACAGCTAAGCATACTAACTCGAAAAAATATCTAAATACCACACACTGACACCTATCACCGTGTCAGATATCGAAATATCGTGTCAAAACTTGGTTACTACTCAGGACGATTTCCGTCTCACGTATTTTTTAATACACAGAGCTTTGAATCCTTCCTGGGATTCTTTATTCAAAAATAAAACTATATATTATTGGAATTCGGAGAAGAAGAGAAACAAAAAATGTACAGGGTGTCTCAAGAATCTGACCAAGTGATTCTCACTTCTGGTCAAACTGGGAGTGAGAAAAAATGAGACCCGACAATTTTTTATTACTTACTTGTTACTAATATTCAGTGTTAAAATTCACCTTCGCAATTTTTTGGAAAAGGTTTTTTTTAAATAACTTTTAACTATTCCTCAAGAAATTTTACACAAGCTTAGCTTTGGACCAACAATTTATGTTTAAAATTACCGAGAAAATCAGGTTTATGGCGTTAACTGGGGAACCCTGTACACGTGGCAAATTTTTCAAACTGTAAATAAGTTTATGTATTCCACGATTTATTTCTTAAGAAAAGTTTGTCTAGTTATAAGTATATTTTGTCTGGGGATCGGGCCATCATGTTTTGTGCAAATCAGTTTGTCTAAAAATATAATCAAAGTAAGTTATTAGTTATAAAACATGATTCTGGGGGGGGAGAAAAGTTCATTTAAAGATAGGCCCAAAAATCTTTATAAGCTAGATAAAGGGTGTTAAAGTTTTGATTTAGTTTTGCACAAGCCACTGTTTTATCTTTTAGAAAGATTATAAAAAAGAAAGTAGCAAAATGTTTTTTTGTTTTTCCTTTTAATAACGTTTTGTTATATAAAATGTTTTTCTTGAAATCGGCAGTAAAGTGTCCCAAAATCGTCATTAAAAGCTCAGAAATCGGCATTAAAGTAGCCCATTATTGTACGATTTTTTCAATAAGTAGGCTTTGGCGAGATGTAAACATCAAACGTCAGACGCGGATCCATCGCGCGTCAAAAGTGACCAAATATTCAAAACCCGGCCACAAAAGGCCCATTTAACTTTTCGTACACATTGCGAAATTGTTACCTATACCAGCGCAATCTTTCAGTATAAATATTTTAGTAGATTTGCTGTGGAGGCTGCACAACAGGCAGCAATTTGGTTTGTCTGTTCGAAGACGCCGTGTCTTATCTTACTTGACCTAGGTAGAGCGATCATCAAAGTCAAGCAACGCCGCGCGCAGTTGGTTCATGAACGGGTGATCCTTTATGATTATTTTCTTGCATAATAAAACTTTTTTTTTTCGATTTCAAAAAATATATAATATGTTCCTCGGCACTGAAGTTCTTTTTATGACTCATGTGGTTTATTTGCCTCAGCCAGAGGCCTCGGCAACTAAATTCCACATGAGTCGTAAAAAGTTGAACTTCAGTGCCTTGGTACATAAATAACTATTTCTTGAAATCGGCAGTGAAGTGTCTCAAAATCATCATTAAAAGCTCAGAAATCGGCACTGAAGTAACCCATTATTGTACGATTTTTTCAATAAGTAGGCCTTAGCGATATATAAACATGAAACGTCAGACGCGGAGCCATCGCACGTCAAAAGTGACCATATATTGAAAACCTGGCCAATAAATCCCATTGAACTTTTCGTACACATTGCGAAATTGTTACCTAAAGCTGCGCAATCTTTCAGAATAAATATTTTAGTAGGTTTAAATATTAATCTACTTTATATGGATATAATATGCGAGGTAAATAATGCCTTCTCAACCGAAGTGTATATAGAATTTTTTTACTACTAAGAAATATTGCCATATTTTACATATTTGATTAGATTTAGCCTAGGAGTTCAGTTGTCAAGCTGATAAAATGTCACTAATCTTTAAATGTCATATAGAAAATTTTTCATTATTTACTTAGGTATTTTTTTATTATCATTATTTATCTAGGGTGAGAAATTTTACTTCTCATTAGAGGAATGATTTAAATAATGGTGATTTCTCAGGTTAGTATTAAAAAAAAATATAATATGTACCTCGGCACTGAAGTTCTTATTTCTATGACTCATGTGGTTTATTTGCCTCGGCCAGAGGCCTCGGCAACTAAATTCCACATGAGTCATAAAAAGTTGAACTTTAATGCCTTGGTACATAAATAACTAGTTTATGTCTAAGATTTTCTTATTGGTGGGTTCTGGGCGAATTCAAAGAGTTTAGTCCTTTTCTCGAAATCTATAGCAAACCTATACAATACTTTGACAAATAATTGATGAAAATGAAGGAGCGTAGAAGTTCTGATTCCATTTTTTGTATTTGGCTTCATACTTAACTCTGAAAACAATTAAATAAATACCCTTAGAGCTTAGAGCTGGGATTCTATATTCAAAGGCTTAAAAGAAGTCATGAACAAAGGAAGTAGTAATTCCATTCAAAGCGGTTTTTTGCACAATATTTATTTATCGAGTTAACAATATTGATTAATATTGAATCTGAGTTTCTTCTAAATTAAAATAATCCTACGTCAGTGAAGCTTCTCGTTCCAAGCTTTCGTCTTCGATTGTGATGATTTTGGTGCCCACTTAATGATATTATAATTTAATTAACCCCAAAGATGATAAATCATGGCCAATTAAAAATGCAATCAGTATTTGTACTCTAGTATTGGGAATCCTGTGCATCTTCTCCAGTGTCGATTCAAAAAAATGTTCTAAACACGATTCCACAATTTCCCAAAAAATAATAACTTCTCGAATTTTGCGAAAGAACATTTTCATGCGAAAAGCACATTTCTATTAAAATCCTCTTTTTGATTGAGTTCTCATGCCCCGAGTTGAGGAAGCCCGCCCCGCCGTTGGGTTTATATGGGGTGGAAAAAAAGGATTATTCTGTTAAATTATTTCGGCATTAAATGTGACTCAATCATTTGAAACTGCCGAGGGAACGACTTGGGGTGCTTTGAAAGAGGGGAGCGCCTCCGCGTTTAAAATCCAATAAAATATTTAATAATAACGCGGGAGGGCGAGCTTTGAAAGTTGTTTATGGTTTAGCGGGGTCGTTTTATTTTGAAATTTTGTAATTACTTTTCCTCGCAAATTTTACATTTTTAAGCAAATAATAAAAACGGCGCATGCCAGGTACATACCTAGTCACATTTTTTGTTCTCGATGCAAAAATAAAAGGTCTGGATAAAGTTGTATTGGGGTTTCTAGGTATCTAATCTATATATTATTAATTACAATTCCAAGATGTAAACAAAAAAACAGACACGGATAACTTAAGTATAGTTTATAGGAATATCATGGAAAGATTTATAAATACAGGGTGTTCGAAAAATAGACGGAGATATTTTAGAGGGTGATTCCCTGTTAAAAAATATGAAAAAAAGTTTCTATAAACATGGGTTCGGAAATGCAGAGTTTTTAAGATACAGGATGTTAAATATATTGCATGTCACTGGACAAAATTGGTTTATCAATTTTTGCAAAAAAAGTGCCTTGGAAAACAAATAATCAAAAGCATTTCTAGGAAAGAGTGTTATTGCAACTTTTCCAATATCATAACATAAAGTACACTACAACCAATTTTGTCCAGTGACATGCAATAAAACGGTTTTTATTTTTTTTTCTCGAAAACGAAGTGAGATAGGAAAACAATACAAGAGGGAAAGAAGTTGTATTTTTAGATGCTTAATCAAACAAAAAATATTAAAGTTACAAAAAAGGTAGTGGCGTACATTTTTTTGATAATAATATTCGCTAAGGTGCCCCCGGGACGCCACTGGACTTAATAAATTTAATCTAGTTAGGGCGAAATTAGCCTCTTAATACAACAAATAACATTGCCAAATTTCAACAGAATCGAGTAAATAATTTTTAAGACATTAATAATTTCATGTTTTATTTTTTTTTATTTAACATCCTGTATCTTGAAAACTCTGCATTTCCGGACCCATGTTTATAGAAACTTTTTTTCATATTTCTTAACAGGGAATCACCCTCTAAAATATCTCCGTCTATTTTTCGAACACCCTGTATTTATTTGAATAGTTGGTTTTAGGTTTGGTACCTTGAAACATTCATATAGCGTTTCATAGTTCAGAAAAAATACACGTGCCATTTCGTTACAAACTATGTAGTACCTCTTTTTTAAATTTATCATACTGATTTCTGGTCACATTTCTGCTTCAACTATTAACGTGTTTGTACTTGTCTTCGCCTATTTAATAATATAATTTTAATATTATGTATATGGGCAACTGTTTATTATATACATAGTATACGACGTTCACACGTTATGTGGCAATTTTGGATTCTTAAATATTTCCCCAGGTGAGAATATACCAAAATACTTACCTATATTTTGTAATAACCATTTATATTAAATTATTATATAAATAATTGTCTATATTATTTGTAGCTCTGAAGAAGGTTTTAAAATAGAACCGAAACGCTAACGTGAGGAAAAAAGTCTTTTTGTTTGATTGGTGCCCTAAAAAGGCGGACAATATCACAAATTGAGTATTGTACAAATTTGTAACAGTTTATGTTGCCTTTTCTTGGACAACCTCAGTTTTGTTATAAAAAAAAATCGCTAATAGCACTTCTTAAAATTTTGACAAATTTGGACCCCTAAAATATTATCGCTGTTGGCAATTTGGTATTTGGTTTTTAGAGAGATTGAATTATTGAATGCCATTACTAGAGAGCTATTTAACAAAAAAATTTAATGAAATTCTTACCGATATTATTTTATTTTTAGGTTTATTTTCGGCGCTTCTTTCTTTAATCTGATAGCAAATTCTTGAAAAATTTTACAATTATAAAAAATAACTAAAGCCACCAAATAATTCCTAATCTGACAACGAATGAAATACATTAGATCAGACCTTCTCCAATGTCTAGGTTGGCGCAAATTACCTACTTAAGTTTTATAATGAGGTATTTCCAAAGATGGGCATGTAGGTAGGTAAGTATATATTTCAGCGAACACATCACTTGGTTATGATATTCATTCATGCTATGAATGCCCACGAATCTACATAGAGAGACAGAGAGATAAGGAAATGAATACCACCCTGGACAATAGGCAATTTGAAATCATTTCATTTATATATACAGGGTGTTACGGTTTGTTTAGGACAAACTTTCACAGATGATAGAAAAAGCCATTTTAAGGTGGATTGCTCATATAAACAATTATGGCAATATCTCACTTTAAATGATCTAACATTTAAAAGCGGTAAGTGAAAATTTTATATTTTGTATAATATTGGAGTTAAAAGGTGTTTTGGAGCATGTTTTGTCAATTTCAACCCAAAAAGTCGATTTCATCGTTATGAAACAAGAGTACATTTTTGTTGAAAATTAAAAAAATCACTAAAATAAAAGCACCACCCAAAAATTGCAAAAATTGGGCAAGTGGCGCCCTCTGTAAGATACGTAGAAATTGACATTTTGAGCTTATTCTTCATCCCCAAAAATAGAGCGGTGCCCAATTTCAGTTCAGCAGCTTGATTATTTTGGGAGATAGGTATTGCCATAACTGAATTTCAATAAGAGAAATTCAACTCCCTGTATCTCAGAAACGAAGAACTTTAGGACCCGTGTTTATATGAGCAACCCACCATAAAATGACTTTTTCTGTAGTCTGTGAAAGTTTGTCCTAAACAAATACATACATATATACAGAATGTCCTAGAGGAATAATGTCAAGAATAATTATTGTAACGGGGAAATTTTATATCAATAATGAATAATTATGGGTTCCAGGCTTGTTTTAGAAAAAATTTCACATACAATTTCCAAACTAGTTTATGTATTTCTTATATCTCAAACTAGAACGAAGGAAGCGCGCAATGGCCGCAATGAGTCCGAATCTAAGCCTTAGAATGAAAGAAAATCCATTCACAGAAGGTTCACTGGTATTATTGAAAATATCTTCGTTTTCTCGTCTGGTTTCTATATGCGTGTTTGCCTGAAGAACTGCGCGCTCAATTTGCACCGAACTTTTTGTTGCCACCATAAACATAATATAGCTGAGCGAGAAACTGCGTGGGGAGTCTCCAAACGGCGAAGAAAATAAATAAGGAGCGATAAAATTAGCTATCTACGTGCGACCTTTGCTTGAGCGCCCAAGCCGATTGCCCACCGGCTTTCATTGCCGCACCCCGGACATTTTGCCAATAATAATTTTTTTAACTGTACAGGGTGGGCTAAATTGGACACTTTTAAAGGGAAACTCCTATTTTTGGCGAAGATAGACGAAAACTGATATCGGTGTCCGAGGCTCATTTTTTATGGGCGTTTTTCGAAAATGTGCGTTGTAGAAAAGTGGCCGTAACTTTTTTCGGGTTGAACATTTTGTGTTTATGTAAAAACCGAGGTAAAAACGTTCCTAAAGCACTTTTTTTTACGTAAAATCCAATGCTGCTACTTCATTTTTTTTTTTCAAGTCAATGGTTAAAAGTTACCGATGAATAAAGTTATTTTTTAAATGGAACACCCTATATATTTTTGCATGTGTATGTTAATTGTTAATTGACCTATTTCTTGAATCGGCTACTTGCTACTTCAACTGATATCTGGAAGAGAAAAAGAGTGGCTCCAAGAACGTAGCGTGCTGCGTGCTCATTTCAATTCTCTCTAAGTTTTGAGATTGTCCTTTACGACATTATTGTTACATTGACTCAGCAGCTGTCGGAGGTCTTTGATTGTTATTTATATTGTTATAGCCAAATGACAAATTCAATCACAAGTTGCTACATTGTAAACTTGATAGTTTTGGTTTCACATCAGGTTCGATTTCCTTCATTAGATCCAATCTGTGTCACAGAGTTCAATATGTTGTTATTGATGGTTTCCAATCCTCTCTATTCTCTTACTTCGGGTGTCCCTCAGGGATCAAACCTGGGACTACTGTTATTCTTTCTTTTTATTAATGATCTGTTGGAGTCTTAAATGCTAGCTGGGTGGTGTAAATGATTGTTATATATAATGCAGCAACTTACCTACTCGGGTTAATCAAAATCCAATAGAAGCCAAATATTTTACTGCTGGTATTGTGATAAATCGGGACACCACTTTTAAATACCTTGATGTTATATTCGAGGATAGACTCATATTTCACAATCATAGTAACAACAAAATATTTGAAGTATTAAAATTTTACGGATTTATTGTGAGAAATTGTAGTAATTTTCATAGAATACATTATAGTTGCGTTGAAGAGCTTGTATTTTGCCTACGTTCGTTTATAAGACCAGAATATTATGACAATTAGTTAATTACTACAATTTAGTACCAACGCGCGGTCCAGTAACGCAATGCACATTTACATTTTGGTTCGTAGTTTTTTCGAATTCAAATGCTTTCATTTCCATACTAAATAATTTAAAAATAGTTCCAACTATCTCTAGGTATTGCAATTTACATATTTTTTCCTAAGCAATATGCCCTAGAATTTGTCATAATGCTATGATATTTCTGAATTCACACTGTATAAACATATCCTATAGGGTTAACATTAGCATTAACCACATGTGTGTTATGCATATTCATGTAGCTGCCACTATCAATTTTATACCTATCGCGAGTTAGTTATTTCGTATAAGGGGTTAAAAATAGTCGCTATACTTATCTTATATGGTAGTATTTACTGAACCAGATCAACACAGAATTCATAAATAACAGAAAAAGTCGAAGACTAGATATATGATCGCTTTTTACCTGTTGCCTGCTGCCTACATAAATTATCATTATACTACCAGTAGAAATATATTATTCCAGTACCCTACATGGGAAATATTGGTAGAGATCATTTTGATACTCTGAAATTCCTACTTTAAATTAAACTGAGTTGTTCAGATCAGTTCATGGAATAAGTCTACAAGGAATTATACTGTTTCCCGCTTATTATTCCAGATTTCGCGTTTATCATAGGCACTCGTAAATAGTCTAGTGTATTTAAGATGGAAATACTTTGGAGTACGGCCCTGTACAAATAAATGTAGAGAGAGAAGAGGCTATAGATGCCGAACGGCACACGTCTGATTGGGAGCTAGTTGTGGAATAATTCAAATTTGCAACAATATACATCCAGGAACTCTCCGAGGCAGCACACATAATTTGCAATATGTTTCACATTCACGTTTAACGGTGACAGTCTAGCCAGGTCTAGTTTCTCTCGCGGATACAAGTAGCTTATACCTAAATACATTATTCAACCTGATATGGAATGCCATTTTTCACTGATCCTAATAAAATATTGTGTTCGGATGTGTAAATATCGCTACATGAAGTGAAAACGAAATATGGCTACCTAGAATCATGTGAATAATCTGTCAATGTATAATTTATGCAGGTGCTGTTTTATTATTGCAACATAGCCAAGGTCAAATAGTGCCAAGAAATGCAGTTAATATAACTGCTTATAATCAAGGCATCTAAAATTTGGGTCTGTTATTTTCAGCCGATTTTTTTCCTTGGAAAACTTTCCGATGGAAAAAATCCGCTTCTCAACACTAATTTAAAGGTTTTGAAAAAATCGAAAAAATGCAAAACATAATTAAAAACAGTGTAGACTACAAATTTAATGAAAAGGAAATTTTAAAAAAAAAGTAGGTATACCTATTATACAGCGTCTCCCGCTCCGATGTCCGGAAGAGGGAAAAGTTTTTATTCGTGGGTATACGACAAAAAGTCACTGTTTATAAAAAGTTTTGCTTGTTCCAAAACGCACAAAACTGTTAAAATGTTTTTGATTTTTTATACAGGGTGTTCAGTATTTCGAAAAATTTAGAAAAAAATTGTTAGTTACCAAGAGTAAAGGACCGTTATTTTTGACAATATCGACAAATATTATCAAGGATGTCATTTAGAATCCACAGGGGTTACAAATTTGAGCTTTCAGCAATTTATGTTGAATTTTTTTTTAATAAGGCGGTCATCAGGTAATTTGTTTTTGCGACAATATGGAAAATTTACTTAAACAAGGAATAATTTTGTTAAAATTTACAAAAATTATTGCTTCCAACTACTGCACAAATTTCAACTCTTCTAATAAACTCTCTATGCACATTTTGTATTTCATGTAGAGTAATATTTGCAAAAATGGTAAACATTATTTTTTGGTTGTCATAGCCACAGCCACCCGTGATTTTAAACTGCTCTATCAGGTGCCCGCCTTGTTAAAAAAAATTCAACATAAATTGCTGAAACCTCAAATTTGTAACCCCCTGTGGATTCTGAATGACATCCTTGATAATATTTTTATAGAGTGTCAGAAACAACGGTCCTTTACTCTCGGCACAGAATAACTAAAATTCTGTGCTCTCGGTGACTAACAAATGTTTTCTAAATTTTTCGAAATACTGAACACCCTGTATAAAAAATCAAAAATATTTTAACAGTTTTGGGCGTTTTGGAACAAGCAGGAGTTTTTATAAAGAGTGACTTTTTGCCGTAAACCCACGAATAAAAAACTTTTCCCTCTTCCGGACATCAGAGCGAGATAGGTGTCTAATGATGTAATTAGCGAATTATTCTAAAATTAAATTCCAATATAATTTTGTTGTAGGTATTTTTGATCTAGATTTGGCAATGTGTTCTTAAATGAAACTCTCTCATATAATATTACGTTCGAATTTTTAAATGACACATTGGTAAATCCGGCCTTATATTCAAGCGCTTGTAGCCCAACCCATCGAATCGCAAATGAAATTTATAAGGGACCGTGAAATTATACATATTTCATGCACTTTTATTCATTGTACCAGTATTTATTGCCCGACAATTCTTCTTGCTGCGAAAGATTTCTCTTTTATTATTTAGCTCCATTTTTTATTCACGATTATAAATCGAATCGCCCTATAGACATGGGCGTACCAGCTCTTCGTTGCTAAATCAGTAAAACAAGTACCCAATAGGGATTAATACTGCGTATTTTTTGTTTCCTATCCACACTAGAGGATGCACCGGAGCAAAATTTGTCAGATAATAAGTACACAAAAATGCGTATTTTAACGAAAATATGTTTAAATACAAAATAATTTATTTTTAATTTTATAACAAACGTCAATATCACCTAACATAGTTTTATATTACAAAATAGTAATATACAAAGTTTTATATTTAATCATTTGCATTTTACTATTTATTAAATTCGTTTAATTAAATTTGATATATTCTATTTTAATATACACATTTTAAATATAAATTTCGAGAATGCAGATATTTAACCAATGAATAGAGCATTTAATATTATTCCAGTGTATTAAACGCAAGTAATTAAATTTACAAAATCCATATCTTTTTAAATAAAAATATACAGGGTGAGTTTTTTTCGATGTTCACTATGGGGATGTCGGAAACTAGCAGAGCTAGAATAAAGGTTAAATGGGGAAAGAATTGAAGTTTTGAAGCCTCAATCTAATGCCCCTTTTGGATTTTTAAAAAAGTTCATGGCTCACTAGATATGTTGAAAAGAGTGATGTTTTGCTATTTCATCAGATCTCTGTAGCTCCGTTATTTATGATTATACAGAAAAACTGTAGAGACAAAAATTGCAGATAATTTTGGGCTTAATATAAGATAATCTAATCCAATTTTTTATGTTGTTTTTGATTTTTGAGATATGACTTAAACTTGTGTTTTTTTAAATGTAAATCATAGTTGGCTGTGGCCTTATCAAATCGGCTATTTTTTGAGCTTTCCAAAGGTATAATACTCGGCATAGTTATTATAAAAAAAGAGCTATAGCTAATTTTCTGATTTTTTTTTAATTTTCACAGTCAGCCATGGAATATTTTCATAATTATTATTTTATAATAAGATATAGTTACTTCAAACTTTCAAATATTTTATTTATAGCTGGTAACAAAATGTAACAAAATAAAACAAACTCGAGTGGAATATCCATATAGCCCTCGAACGATTGAGTACCCTTATCCTTGTGCGATATGGACAACATACAGGGTGATTCAGTTTTATTCTGCGACACTTCAACAGGTGATAGAAAACCAAAAAATAACCGCACTTTCTTTTATAAACTATATCATTTTAAGGCCTTATTAAAAAGTTACAGGGTGTTAAAGTTTTAGGAAATATGTGGACTTTATTGAATATTTACCAAACTAGTTGAGATATTTAAATCATATTTGGTACTCGTTATAACGGCATAGGTTAGCATAAAACCTGTTAATATCACACACCTTGAACAGCCAGTGGCGTAGAAGTAGGTAATTAGTATAATTGTTTTTAGAAAAAAAATAGAACCACCTTGTATAGCCATAAAATGTATTCAATTTCTTATGTAAATTTTAATTTTAAACAAAAATGCCCTCCTAGTAATTTTTCGTATGTGTCATGGTTTCGTGGCAAATTTGATTTTTTGTATTATTTCGGGGTATTTCCGAAAAGTTATCTAAAAAATATGCTCCATAAGTAACACTTAGAGTGAAATAATGCGTTTGCTACCTGAAATAAAGTAACTTTTTTTAATAAACTTACCTATTTAAGGCTATACTTTTGAAGATACAGGGTCTAAAACATTTAAGGAAGATACAATTATGTTGCGCTCTGTATCTTGAAAAGTAAAACCTTGAATGGGTAAGTTTATTGGGAAAAGTTACTGTATTTAAAGTAAAAAACTACTTTGAATGTTACTTATGGAGGGAAGTTTTAAGTTAATTTTTCAGAAGTACCCCGAAATAATACGAAAAAATCAAACCATGACACATATGAAAAAATGCTAAGAGAACGTTTTTGTTTACAATTAAAATTTACACAAGAAATTGAATACATTTTATTGCTATACAAGGTGGTTCTATTTTTATTCTAATAACAATTATAGGTACTAATTACCCACTTCTACTCCACTGGTTGTTCAAGGTGTTTGATATTAACAGGTTTTATGCTAACGTGTAATAAATATGACTTAAATATCTCAATTAGTGTGTAAAATATTCAATAAGTTCCACATATTTCTTCCAATTTTAACACCCTGTAACTTTTTTATAAGGCCTTAAAATGATATAGTTTATACAAGAAGGTGCGGTTATTTTTTGGTTTTCTATCACCTGTTGAAGTTTCGCAGAAAAAAACTGAATCACCCTGTATATCCACTCTTGTTGTACAAACTTCTAAGTACCTATAGGGCTAGGACACGGTATAGCAAGCTTTTAGGCCCAAATTATAATAAAAAGTAACAAAACAATGTTATGGTAATATGTAAAATGCGATAAATAATAAAATAACTGTAATTATGCCTTCCTTGTCTTGACAAGCGCGCCGGGCTTCCGAAAAACTACGCATCGGCCGGGCGGCCAGCTTGTTTCGTAATTGGCACTGTGGGCTATTAACTTTCGGGACTCTGGTGCCCCCGCGAGGCCCGAGATGCCTATCTCGCGATTATGGATGCGGGCCTGCACAAAAAGGGCCGCTGCCTCCGTATAAATTGTGGGCCGGCGAGAGTCCGGACGATTTGTCCGCGGCGGCGCTGACGGGTCGCCGCTTTCGGGGATCTGTCTGAGTGCCAGGATAATTTGTCAGCAATTCCGCCGAATTTGCATAGCTACGCGAAAAATAAACGGAGTGGAGAGTACATCAGATCGGAAAGGACCTCAATTAATTAAGTTATCATTTTCACAACGAGTTCAATGAGTCGGTGGAGAACAACAACTTGTATTCCGAGTTAAAGTATTGTAGGAAATTCTGGGTGCTGTATTTCAACTGGACCGACACTAACACTATGTGAATGACCCGAGCATATGTAATAATTTCACTCTAATTGGCTACTTACTATATAATAGCCAAAAATCGGGGCTTTAGATTTGATGTAGGTGCGGTTAGATTTAGAAGTAACAGTCTGAAGCTCGTTTTTAAAATGTCACATTGTGGTCTTTTGTTTCCTAATATTCTCTGTTCGTTTTACGGTAAGCATAGTTGTCTTTACATTTAGTTTTGCTATATTCGAAAAATTTTGATAGGTAGTTCGTCTTATACCCAGTGGCGGATTATACCCTATAGGCAGAGTAGGCTATAGCCTAGGGGCCCAAGGCTTTAGGGGGCCCGTTCTTATTTCGATGTTTCGATCGCAATTCGGGATTGGAAAAAGTTTTACATTTTGCATTTTGAAATTGCAAATTTCAGACAAAGAAAAAATCACTCCTAATTTTTTCATTTAGGCTGTTGGGTTCTCTATATATTTAGCCCACTCACCGCTAGAGGAGGTAACAGGCACAGTGACGCATGAGTAATACGAGCATATCGCATACAGTTTGTTCAGCGAATGTTCGGCCCTACGTCACAACTCCCGTCCTTGTTTTACTTGTGAATATACGATGGATATCGGTCGTATATTCACGAGTCAGACAAGGACGGGAGTTGTGACGTAGGGCCGAACAAATTCGCTGAACAAACTGTATCTTGGCATCTGCCCACGGCGTGGCGCTGCCGCCAGTGCCGCCGCTGCCGACGATCGACGATAGGTTCAGTCGTGTTTAATGTTCTGTAGTTCAGTCTATTCTCTGTGCTTTCCTACGTTAGGTTACGTTAATTTAGAAATAAGAAAATTTCAATTTGATGAAGCCAAGTCAAACGAATACATTTTCGAAGTAACATTTTAATAAACACGTTTAATTTGATTATTGACAATCTCATTGTGGAGCTAAACCAGCGGAAAAATCCTATGTTAGCATTTCAGATCTCCTTCGATTTTTAACTCTAATAAAATGTCAAGATGAAGATATAATTTTGAAAGCACACAAACTTCAACAAAAGTACCCAGATGATTTAGACCAAAGCCTCGGAAATGAGTGTGTAAGGTTCAAATATTTTATTACGGAAATTGACCCAAATCTTGATAATCCTAGGGCAATGTTAAAATTTATAAAAGAAAAAAAAAACTAATATCTTCTTTCCCTAATTTAGACACATCATTAAGGATGTTCTTGTGTGTGGCAGCAACTAACTGTGTAGGTATAATAATATTATAGAAACAAAGAAAATTATGGCAAGCTTTGCAAGTATAAAAGCCAGGAAAAAAGATTTTAATTAATAATAAGTACCTATGTATGTATCTACTCTGTTCTTAGTACAAAAAGTTAAATGTTAAATTAATATTTTTTCAATGTGTCCTTTTCTAAAATAAATACAATTGTTGATAAAAAACCTATCGGCATTTAAAATTTTACCTGATTTTTCATTGCGACGGGTCAAGGGGTCCTTAAATAAATTTAGCCTAGGGCCCAACATAGCTCTAATCCGCCCCTGCTTATACCTACTTGAAGATCTTAGCAACGACTATTTAAGTCAAAGATCAAAGATCATTTATTTAATTTCAAATGATTTAAATAGACGGTATATTTTGCCATGTATAATGATTTAAATCAAAGACTGTTGTGTCCAAATCATTTATCCTGCAATAAATCACTATTCGAATGATTTATGAACTTATAAATGATTTAAATCATTAAGAATGATGAGAATGATTTAAATCATTCTTGATGATTTAATAAATCCATAAAAAAAGGTTTTAGTAACTCAAAATAATTAACGTAAAGGATTTAAAAGTATTATTATGTGATTTAAATCATATTTAAATAATTCTAAATTATTTATATCACACACAGTCTGGGGCGTAGCTTGACCTCCAAAACAAGGGGGGGCTATCAGTGACGTATATACTTAATAGAAATTTGTTTCGGGGGGAGGTAGTTGGTTACTAATATATGTGCCGCATGCGACATTTTTAGGAACGTTGAAGGAAAATAGTTGAAACAAGTCTTGGGAAATCCCAAAACCTGAGGAAAATCTCTCCCCCCGTGAGGGGGGGTCACTCTACGCCCCTGCTGACACAGAAGAAAGATTTAATTCATTTTTATGATTTAAATCTTCCAAAAGTGTTTAAATCCTTTGTAAATGATTGAATTCTTTTGCAAAAATTTAAATAATCATTTAAATCTTCCAGTAAACCAAAAATACACCTACAAATTCAAATAACCCAAGAAAAATACTTAAATCATAAATCAAAAATCACCACTTAAGAAAAAGATTTAAGATAATGTGATTTAAGTTGAAAAACCGATTTAAATCAAAAAATTATTTAAATACTTGGATTTCTTGACCACTGTTAATTTTGTTTTTTGATGCACATTTAATGCTGAATACAAAATGAATATCACCGGGTATTGACCATAACAATTATTATAGAACCCATTATCCAAAATCCAAACCAAAATCCAAACCCATTATCCAAAATACAAAGTAATTTAATAAGCTAATAAATGGATGGTATAATAATAGTTACATAGATCTGAGTTTTTAAAAATAACTTAAAAATAAATTAATATGTCACAACGGATATTACCACCATATATTTATGGTTTACCTAAATTACACAAGGAAGGATTTCCATCGAAACCTATAGTATCAAATGTTAATACACCCACTTACAATTTATCCTCAACATTATAAATAAAATATAATTGGCAAAAATGAGACTTATGACTAAAGGGCGGAATATATGCAAATTGCATATATACGAGTATGCATTTTTTGCATATTTTATTCAATTTCGCAAAACATTGCATATTTCTGGAAAAACTATATTTTTGTGCATATTTGCATGTTTTTCCTATACTTATTTATAGATTAAGATATAACCAAGATTATGAGAGCCTAGAGACAACTCGCAGTGTGTAGTGCAGAGTCAAGAAATCCTGAAAAATGCGGATGCAGCTAACCACCTTGTTTTTATTAAAGTTGATTTTAGTTTTATAAAAAATATAATTCTTTTATTACAAAGTAGAAATTTAGGTTTAAGCGAATAGGTTGATTTTGTTCAAACATTTTCCGCTAAATGTAGAAAGGTTCCCGGTGATGTAGGTATTAAAGTTAGAAAAAAATTAGAAGCTCTACTGTTGAAGAATGAAGGGTTCAAATCTTTAATGGCAGTAAAGAGTATTTTTGATGGTAAATCATCCAACGAAGTTGCACCTTGGCCATATACCTTACTACCCAAATTAAAATATTGTCCTATTAGATCAGCAGATATTGAGAGAAGCTTTTCTATATATAAACATATTTTTACCGACAGAAGGCAAAGATTTTTATTGGCAAACTTTGAAAAGTATTTAATCATAAATTCCTACTAGGTATACAATTTCAAATTAAAATGTTTTTATAATTCTGCTTTAATATAGGTATTTTACGAGGTATTTTAAGTATTTGTTTTTCTTTCATTTTTCTTAAAATAAACCCTTTCTCTAAAATCAGTTTTGGTGTTTTTTAAGGTATTTGTACATATAATATAAATGCATATTATTGCATATTTGGCCAAATAAATTATTGCATATTTTAAATAAAAATGATGCATATATATGCGCATATTTCGATTGAAATTAAATGCATATATTCCGCCTTTACTTATGACATTTCCATAATTTTATAAAAAACAAAAATATTCTACCAAACCATATTCTTGTATCTTTTGATGTCAAATCTCTTTTTACCAATGTTTAAACTGATCTTTAGCTACAAATTGTATAAAAAACAATGGAACATTATCCAACCATTTACACAG
Organism: Pseudeuparius sepicola; assembly: GCA_963920635.1. NCBI lineage: Eukaryota > Metazoa > Arthropoda > Insecta > Coleoptera > Anthribidae > Pseudeuparius > Pseudeuparius sepicola. The sequence continues at coordinate 10,534,158 of OY987302.1, read as the reverse complement.
AGAAAAATCAATTAATAAAACAGTTTTGCTAAGAATTCACTTATGACAGTTACTACAAATTTTGTTACAGGTATAAAAAGAGTTGCAACTCTAATAATTTAGTTTTCTAAATAAATGAACACCGTTTTATTACCGCGCAGCTTATAACAGGTATTATTTTACATTTCTACCTTTACAATCCTATTTTATAAGATTTTATTTCCAATAATATCTTTTTAGTACAAATAAAAGCGGTTTTATAACATAATTGGTTTATAGTCTCAAAAACGCATTTTGTTGCGGCAGCTATTCCGTGTAGCTGCAACACTAAAACGTTTCATAACTGTTATAAGATATAATCTAACATTGTGCGGAGTGGGGGAAATCTACGACATGGATGCGCCGGTCTCCCTTCATCATTCCCAGTTGTCCGATAGAATTCGATGAGGATGTTAGTAGTGCAACACCCGCGTCGTGAAATTAACCATAGGTACTTACGCGTCTATAGACTCTCTGTGATAATTGAGCAAGAGTTCAAAGATACTGTGTACATTTAACAAGTATGTAATTAAGTGATTGTGATTGTGCTTTTTTTACGAACCAATGAGGAGCTATTTTATGAAAAATGAAGACACATTGGCGTGCCGCCATCGTTGCCATCATCTACGCCTATACCCCACGAAGCCAGTCGCCGGTTTTCGTTTGTGACCGCCACCGATGTGGTACAGCCCCACCAGACTATAGTGCAGTAGCGTCGCTGCATGGACATAGGTAATTGATTTTCAATCGGTAAGACCGTTACCGTTAAGCTGCCGGATTGATATTGCAATTAATTGAATTCTGAAATATCGGACTATTTTTAACGAAGTAATTGTTACTGATAAAACCTTCAGGTTATCCAAAGACATTTTTGCGTGTTTGGCATGAGTTTTAGGCTATTTAATTATTTCTAATTTCAAGTACTTCAGAAAATAGACAATTTTTTCAATAGGCTTGCCCTCCGATTTCGTATAATGGATTTCATGTAACCAGTGTATTTTTTTTAAATAAAACTTTTCTTTGTTTCATACATCCAAGTCTTTTATTTAGCCCCAAATGTTAGCTTTTTCTTCACTGTTTACCCCTTTACCTTTAAATGCATATGCGTAGAAGTCCAAGCCCTCATTTGAATTTTTTCACCCATAAAATTAGCTTTTTAAAAGCAATTTAAATACTTAAGCCTTATAATGAATATATAGGTAACACACCTCCAGACTTTTCAACCAATATATAGACAAAAAGTAGCTAAGGTGTCTAGAGCTAGTTTTCGTTAAAAGTTAAATGCCGCAAACCGCATGTCGGTATCGTGATTAATTTATACAGATACAGCGCGTTTTTCGTTTTTCCCCGTTTCTTAAACTTGTCTATAATGTTTTTGTTTATGAATATTTTCGATTTGGGCAAATAACGGTTAACAAAGTTCTTTGTTCATTTTTTTACATATAAGTAGGTTTAATTCATTGATATAGAGATATTTTCTTTGGTTAGTGGTTTTAAAGAGAAAATTTTATTTATCAAAATATTTGCTAATAAAAAATTATGGCACATTTCAGAAAGGCGAGGAAACGAAACGCTGTATCTCCTAAATTAATCAAGATATCGAGATGTCTTTTGGGGCATAAAACTTTTTTCAAAATCGAGCTATATACAGAGTGTCTCACTTAAGAGTGAAACAACCTTATAACTTCTATAATTTTTAACCGACCAGAACGAAATTTTTACCAAAGGTAGACGGCATTGTGGCCTACTTATTTCCAAAAAATTAGTTGCCTACTCCAAAGTCAAAGCCACCTGCGACGTCAAAATCGAGGCTAAAAATCCAAAAATCATGTTACTCTTTTTTTTTCAAAAAAAAAATTACTAAAATAAGTTGTTCAGAATTGATCCAGAACTCTAAATTCAAAATTTTGTTAAAATCAAAAAATATTAAAAATAAAAACAATTAAGATCCAAAAATAGCAATTTAAGAATTTTCTGTGTGTAGAAAAGTGTGCCATGGAAGTTTTGAAGGCTAGTTGTTTTCAAAAAGTAATCATTTCAAAATAAAATTAAAAGCTACAAAACAAATATTATTTTTTTTAATTTTCAGTTATTTTTTTTTATTTAATATTTTTTGAATTTGACAGAATTTTGGATTTAGGGTTCTGGATCGATTCTGAAAACTTTTTAGTAAATTTTTTTGAAAAAAAATGCATAATATTACTTTTGGATTTTTAGCTTCGATTGTGGCACCGCACGTGGCTTTAAGTTTGATGTAGACAACTAATTTTTTGGTTGTAGGCAACAGTGCCATCTACCTGGTAAAAATTTCGTTGTGGTCGGTTAAAAATTAAAGAAGTTATAAGGTAGTTTCACTCTTAAGTGAGACACTCTGTAGACACCGGGGCCACAAGAAAATTGCTTTATAACCGTCATGAGACAAGATTATAGAGGCTATTGGATAGGATAATTATTCCAATGCAGCAGTTTCATATTTCCAATAATTCGTTTTATAATGCTTATTTAATGAATTATAAGGGCAATATGATTAAATTATCAGAGCTATGCACTAAATTAGTAAGCGTTATAAAGCATTATTAAACCTGTTATAAAACATTAAGTAGCCCTGTGCAACTCTTGCCATATTGCTACCATAAACGGTCTTAGCAATCCTTGTCATGTGAAGGTAATGAGCACGAGTTGCTGTCCCAAATCGTATAAAATTGTATTATAAAGGATTTAATTTTTTTATAAAGAATAAAGCGCATTTCGCTCAGTGTACATCTCGATCTAGAAAATAATCACTAAACCCATAGGCGCGCGTAGAAAAAGTTGGGGTCAAAATTTACGACAACCCCATTTGTTCTGTTTCTTCTTCGAATTTTTTACTAAAATTACACAAAGAATGTGTTTTTATAAGAAAAAAAAAACCGTGCTAAATTTCAATTACTTGACCACTTTGTACTTTGAAGTAATAAATAAAAATGAATAAGAAATGTCACATTATTTTATCCCAAACTATTTATTCAGAAAATTTATGGAAATATCCTACATGACACATATGCAGCAATGCTGTTTTTAACATTAAAGCACGCTGCAATTTTGGAAAGCACGTCTCCAGTGGTGATCGTTCGAAACAGCGCTAATGCACAGATGTTTCATACTATAGTGTGGATCCAGATTTTGCATACTTCTTTTCATTTATTTCCCGAATCCCGAATGCCTAGGTATGTAAATAAACAAGTCGTTGCCACCCGCTAGGTATAGTCCAAAGCACGAAAGAAAACGTTTCTAAAGAATGCGGGCAGCGTTGCGAGATTTCCTATACGAGTGGTCGTTATTTATTGGCGAATACAAGTTTTATCATATTGAAGCCGAATTTCTGAACTCTGTTATACCGAAAAAATAAAGCTCGCATCACGGGACCACTTACCCATTTTTGTTTATCATTTATTTTTAACGCGGTGTGATAAAACACCTATTATATTTTTTCAACATCGTCGCGTCTACCATCGCCTTTGAAATACGGCAACAAAGCACTTCTGCCAGCGAGCCGGCCGACAAAACCAGTTATAGTCCAAAGCACGAAAGAAAACGTTTCTAAAGAATGCGGGCAGCGTTGCGAGATTTCCTATACGAGTAGTCGTTATTTATTGGCGAATACAAGTTTTATCATATTGAAGCCGAATTTCTGAACTCTGTTATACCGAAAAAATAAAGCTCGCATCACGGGACCACTTACCCATTTTTGTTTATCATTTATTTTTAACGCGGTGTGATAAAACACCTACCTATTATATATTTTTCAACATCGTCGCGTCTACCATCGCCTTTGAAATATGGCAACACAGCACTTATACCAAGCAGTCGGCTGACAAAAGCAGTTAGCCAACGCGTTTTGTGCCTGTTTCTATAGTACGTAAAGTTAACTGCGTCTACCACACAGACCTCATTTTTTAGGCCGCTGGCAAGTTTTTTCCGCCGGCTCAGAGAGCTCGGTGGCGTTTAGTATGTTCGGGAGTTAACGTGTGCAAAATGAGTAAACAGGGAAGAACGTTGCATTCTCAAGCACGAGAAATAATTGTTATAAGGGTTTGCCTTCCTCCATAGTCTAAGGCATCACCGTTAAGAATAATATTAACAATAAATTAAATAACAATTATATGAAAATTAAGTCAGTGAGCTACGCCCCCGAACTGTGACTAATTCTATAATATTTGCGAGTTCTTCCCCCTTACGTCGCACGCATTCTGCCGTAATGAGGACTATACTTAAGTGTCATCTCTATTGTCCATTTATTTTAAAGATAGGTAGGGGAGAGGCGGGAGGTTTGGGACGATATTTTTCAGGGGCAAATTTTTATGGGTTGTAATACTTGAAAACTCTTTAAAATTCCACAAAAGGAAGAGTAGACAACTATAAACCAAAATAAAACTTTAATTCTTATAAAAACTGAACAGTTTGTTTTGTACCTATATTTAAAAGAAAAATTAAAACTGTCCCAAACCTCCCTACCATAGGGATGTTTGGACCAACCTAGCGGGAGGTTTGGTACATGATTAAAATTATCGCAAATTTTCGTAAATTGTCAAATTTTCTTTAAAATGTAAATATTTACTGGTTCTTTTACTCGGTCCCTTGATTTTTGGCTCTTGCAGTTTTCCTATAATTTTGTTTACAGAAACCTCTTCCATGTCTTCTTCGTTGGGGAAATAGAATTCATTCTTTTTTACACTTTTACGAAGGTATTTCACTTTACCTCCAACACCTTTCCACTGTATTGTACAAAGTTTTCTCTTTTGCCTTCTACTTTAAGTTTCACTAAAATGTAATCCCCTTCGATGTACGTTTTATCACTGACGTCTAGTTCAGTAGAATTATTGTCTTCTTCATCGCTACTAAATTCTAAACCAGAGCTACTATGATGTACGTTTTATCACTGACGTCTAGTTCAGTAGAATTATTGTCTTCTTCATCGCTACTAAATTCTAAACCAGAGCTACTATCTTTGCGACTAGTTTTTCTGTCAATGTCTTTGTTTTCAGAGGAAGAACATTCTGTTGTCACTATCGGCTTTCTTATTGTAGCTTTTCTTTTCTCTGCCTCCTTTTTCCTTTTTCTGCAAAGTTGTTGTTCCTCTATTTCATTTTTTTCGGGTGTCCCTGTTATTACCCTTGATTTTCCAGGTCTTCGGCCGCCACTTTTTTTAATACGTGGAGCTGCTTTGGGAATGGACAAATTCTTTTGAGGTAAAATTTCTTTATTTCCTTTATTCTTATATTTACGAAGCACGATAATTGTTTTGAAATCCTGAAATATCCAGTAATTTTAGATAATCAATGGCAGAGGACACTGTCCCAAACCTCCCTATATTGAGTGGTCCAAACCTTCCTGCTGTCTACACATTTCATAAATCAGGATTACACAAAGTTAAGGTTAGTTTTCAGGGACACCGAAACTGGCGATAAATGTCCACCAAATTACGCAATACTGCAAGCCTATTCAACTTTCCACAATCTTGTTAGGTTATGTTATATTAAAAAGCATGTGCCAAAGCAAAAATTTAAGAAAACTTATCAATAAATATATTTACCTCCTACTGCACCAACTAGTAAAAGCCGACTGGAGATTTGTATTGCATTATAACTCTAAGGCTGGGCGCCATCTAGTAACAAAGTGTAGTTACTCACAGACATATTTAAAGAGGGAAATTTGAAAGTGTCCCATACCAAAACCGTCCCAATCCTCCCACCTTTCCCCTACATGTGAACGACTGAATGGCGCAGGGCCGTACTAGGAAGCGCGCCCAGAGCGCTGGTGCCCATTTAGGATCACGCTGTACTCGCGTTCATCGTGGATTCGAGGCAGGTCCGTCGCGCATTAGCTCATGTTTATAAATGGTAATTTCTTCAGAGGCTACCAGTTTTTCAGCGGCGATTAATTCACCGAATTACCGCCGTACTTTATTTGTCACATAGCGCTTTCGTGCCTCGACGTTTTGTTATTTATGTTTGCGCGACGGGCAAATATTTGCTTTAGAATTTAGAAACGACGGTCTGGGCACTTGACGAGGCTTGTAGCCCCTCGCCAAACCGCATCGAGGGCCGGTTATCACTAAATAAGTAATGTGGCTGATGTATGCATGGAGTTTTTTTTATATCTCTTTTCATACCTCAAAGGCAATTTTAACGATAACACACACATCACACATACCTACCTATCCGGCACCCTGGAGTTTTTTTTAATTTTTTGACATTCTCATGCATATAGTAAAGTTTTAACCGCACCTATTTAACTCGTTAAAAGTGTCTTTCAAATATTTGAACAATCAATTTTTTATATATTTTTTTCACGTTAAAATAACACTAACGAAATCCATTGAATTTTTTAACTGGGTTTTCGTAACCAACCTGGTTAAAAGGCAGCTTTTTCAAGTTGCCAGGATAATTAATAAATTCTTAACAGTAAATGAACTAAACTTTGAACGTGTAACTCAAAAAATAACTTCAACAAATTAGTTTTCTAAGCTTTCGGAGAATAAACCTTCCTCCTTTCCCAAAGATCATGTCACAACATATTTTGTATTTCCCCACCCCCACAAATCCAAATTTTACTCTTAGTCTACTTCTTTACCTCCTGTAGATGATCAAATTACGCCTGATTCAAACTTGGAATTGAAACATGTGACCTAGTCAAAAAGATCGCATTTTCTATATTTATATGCCCTACTTCTTCATTCAATATAGCGTCGTAACTCAACCAATATTTTAAAATGGCTTGTATTCATATGCACACGAATAGAACTATTTATTTGCTGTCTATAAAAGTAGAACCGACGATTTATATCTAGAAAAGACATTGATATAGTTACAATCGCTTTAATACAACAGTGTCTGCTAGCAAATATGGTATTTTATAGTAATAGGGGATTTGGATAAGCATTCACTTGCTATATAGATTAAAAATAATTGAGACGTTCTATAATCCGCTCACCTGGAGTATATTGCTTCAGGTTCAGCATTGGTTTCATGAAAAGAGGCCGTAAATAGCCTCCAAATTAAATCTGTGAAATACAGAAAAAATCAAATGTAAAATAATATTTTCTGTAGAAAAAAGTAGAGAGAAGTACCTGCACCTGCATTCGTTTAAATTCGTGGAACGCTTTCCTTAGCTTGACCAAAGTTTACAGAATTTATTCTGTAAACTTTGGCTTGACGTCACTGGCTCAATTGAGAAGCGAGAGCGTCCCTCGAGCTGCTGCTGTTCTTTGTGTAAATTACCACAGTATAGATATTTAACTATCTCGGAATAAATAGTCTATATCTTTTGTGTTCCAGCAATACCGTACTTTCACCGTTTTGGTAGACATAGGGGAATAGGCCGCGCGTCGCCGTGAGTCCAGCTAGGTTTGTCAGTCGTTGGCGGGGGGAGTACACAGTAGTCCCGCACCGCTTATCAGTCGAGTTTTGCGAGCAAAAAACACGCCCCGCCCCCCGCCAACGACTGACGAACCTAGCCGAATACACGGCGGCGCGCCGCCCAGCCATGGCTATGTCTACTAAAACGGTGAAAGTGCGGTATAGGGTAATACGATATGTGCGTCTATAGATTTATATCGTTGACTAACAGCTTTATGTCCTGGAAAACAGATGGCACGGATGGCTAACTATATATTTTGCATTCTATTTTGTCTCCGAAAAGCGCATGATGAGCTAAAAAAGTGTCAGAGGTGACAGCAGTGCGAAGTCTTTATTAATAATACGCCAGTGAACGCATTTAGCATTTCACACAAGTGTAAACATTTGTCCTCGATAATGACAGTTTGTTAAGTGAACACGCCTTGTCTTATATTCTTATATTCAATGTATGTTTCGCAATAACAATGCCATTCACTTAAAACAGTTGACAATATCGATACATAAGCTTGTTTATTCCAAAGAGAAGTTTTTACACATAGCTTAATGCGAATTCGAAATTAAAAAAATTCAAAAGTCAACCAAAAAAAGAAAAAATATTTTCCGAAGCGTATTAAAACTCTTTGTTAACGGCATTCAACAGATCAGCTGTTAAGCTCGTGCGTCGAGGCTACCGACCCCGGGGCCCGGAGTTGCCAGTTGCACAATATATCGTAAATTTACCATTTTCGTGCCTTTTCCCAGATATCTCAAAAAATGTATGCGTAGTCTAAGTGAATTTATTTTTCAATGTCAATCAACAGTAATTGGTGGGAGTGTCCTTAGGAGTATAAAGAAAGAAAACACAAAATTAAGCACAAAATGTGCAAATCTGCATCAAAATTAAAACATCCTAGCACTGTTTACTTTCAACTTCGATAGGTACAAGTTCATGGCCTCGCGAATCGCGATCGCGGATCTCTACACGCCACGGTCCACACACCTGTACTCAAGATATTGACAAGACTGAGTCGCGTCGCCTATATAGTCGCCACAGTCGCTAGAGCGCTACAGTCAGTATTGTTCCTTGCTACCCTATGCTACCGCCACAACTCGACCATTGCTTTTGTTTTGGGATCAGTTATTTAACTGCAGTTAGTTCGCATCAACGAAACTTTAACGTAGAACTAAAACGAATTGCGACTACCTACTATTTTTTAAGAATACCTTGAAACAATTTTACTGAGATGAATTAGCTGCAGTTAAATAATTATTCACAAAAACAATCCTCCTACTTTCCGTATTGTCCGTATTGTCTTCCATATCGCCCGAGATACGACGCGCGTGACGCACCAACCCAGATATCAACCAACTAAACAAATAACCTACTGCAACGATAGCTTCCACGCACGCTTAAAACACGCGTTCTCATTCGCGTCAGCCAGTGCGGTGGAGGTGGAAAGTTCAATAACCTCTCGACTCTCGAACTCTACAGAAAAGCTAGCGGCCGGCTATAGCTTACATTACATTGTACTGTCGCTCGGTAGGATGGGCGCAGTCGGAGTCAACGCCGCATTTGCTATAGGCATAACATTGAAGGTTTGATATTATGATATATAAGATAATTTTTAGCGTTTTTGATATACCTAGGTAACTAAACTAATTGCTTCAGGTTTAAAAATTCAAAAATTACATTTTATCATTTAACATTGTTTTGGTTTAGGGGAAGCACTGCTTCCCTTGCTTCCATGGACTGCACGCCCCTGGGGCTCATGAGCATGTTCAGGTGTTGAAAAAGATTTTTATGTGTTTCTCAATAATGTGTTACTTTTCTTTTTTATTTATATAAAATATATCTTACTTTGTAAGACATCGATTTTTTTATCTTAATTTGCTAGGGGTAACTCTAGGTCAAACCAAAGAAATACAAAAAAAAAGTGTGACACATCAAAAACCATGATCCCTAAAATATATTAAAAATAAAACATTTAACAAAGTATTGGTAATTGATTAAACCCAAGGATTAAACTAAAAGTAGACCAATTTGCAGATTATTATTTTTAAAACTTCAAAAATTATTATAGCAAAAATCAAAAGGGGTGCCCTATTTGGACCTTCTCTAGGTATTTCTTATTTCTTCACAAAAAAAAAGATTGAAATATGGCAACATAGCTCTCCAGTACCAACCTTGACGACTGACATTGAAGCAGAAGCGTCGAATTACTCGGGTATTAAGGTTCATTTGCCTCACATTTTAAACTTCAAGAAAAAACATTCTTTCGCATTTTTCTTTTTAGTAGACCTCCCCCACTGTGTAGTTAAAATTTTTTACATCATGACTGAATCACCCTGTATATTGTATATAATCACAGCTTAAAAATCACTCGGCAATATGATCTATAATCTATGCCACATGAAAAATTGTATAGAAGAACAAAAACCACTCAGAAATATGTTTGATTGTTTGAAATATGTTTGATCCAAATATGTTTGATCCAATCAAACATATTTCTGAGTGGTTTTTGTTCTTCTATACAATTTTTCATGTGGCATAGATTATAGATCATATTGCCGAGTGATTTTTAAGCTGTGATTCGGATATCTTTTTGCGCGTTTAGTTCGCCAATCTTTATGGCCAAATGCTTCCAGTACGCTACTGGCGTTCCTCCTCCCTGCTCGTATACAATTTCTGGCGATTTTAATAGGACCGCGTCTGCGACGCCCACGGTGAGCTCAATTACGGCGGTTTTTCGAGCAGAAGTCGAGGATGTTTTGGTGGTTGTTTTGGAGCCGAGTGAAAGGGAATCTCCCTCGACGGTAATGGTAATAACCAAGGTCGCGCGCTCGGCTCTCATCCCTTATCTACTTACCGTTTTTCGTCGTATACTCGTAATCGGCCTTTCAACTTCTACTTAGTTCGGGGGACTATACACGGATTGCGCAGTTCTGGCAAATAATTTAGAGCTTTAGAAGTTGGACACAAAAATATATTCTTGATAAAACTTATTGCTTGTGCTTAAACTCAAAATTCACCCGCAAAAATTTTGAAATTTCTATTCGTATACAGGGAAGATTGAAAATATGAAAATTCCTCAAGAGTAAGTACCCTTATTTTTAAAACTACAGCAGAATGGCACTAAGAAAAGTTGTTTGGAACCCCATGAAAATGTCAAATATGAATTCACAGCCACCTACTCAAAAGAAGAAAAAAATTACACATTCGCATTTTTTATTCATCACGCTGTATAAGACATAATGTTAGATATGTATTTTGAGGCACATCTTCGAGCATGGCAGTACGATACCAATGATTTTTTATTTACGTTCAACTTCCATCTTAAAAACACTTAATAACTGAAAGTTCTGCAAAGTTTGTCGTTTTTTTGTGTCCAGGTAACATACTCCTACAATTTCAAACATAACATAGCAACTAATCTGTGGAACATAAAAATATTTTAATACAGCAACAATTTAATTTAAGAGTTATTAATAAATGATAATTCAACAATAAAAATTATACAGCGTGATGAATAAAAAATGCGAAAGTGTGATTTTTTTCTTTTGAGTAGGTGGCTGTGAATTCATATTTGACATTGTCTTGGGATTCCAAACAACTTTTCTTAGTGCCATTCTGCTGTAGTTCTAAAAATGAGGGTACTTTACTCTTGAGGAATTTCCATATTTTTCAACCTTCTCCGTATACGAATAGAAATTTCAAAATTTTTACGTTTGGATTTTGAGTTTAAGCACAAGCACCAACTTTCATCTAGAATATTTTTTTTGAGAAACTTCAAATAAAGAAATTTCCCCTTTGTGTCCAACTTTCTGGCAGACACTGTATATAACTGATAACTACTAGTCATAATCGGTGTTACCTATAAGGGCTAATGTTTCTCATAAATAAAATAGGTATTGGTTTGTGATCCATCGTTATTATGGACCAAAATTTTATCAAATTCTATATTTTAACAGTAAGAGGAGGGGTAGTCGTGGCTTGACTAGTTAAACAACAAGAACCAAATGTGGGAAATAAGCCAATTTTTAAGTGCGAAGACTCTTTTTATTGGTGAAAGCTTTCGCAGTATTTTAACTGATTCTTCAGTCACTAATTAAACGAGTTCCTAATATAATGTAAAGATGTTAATGTTTGAATTATGCATTGGACAGGGCAAAAGTACAAAATTTTTAAATTTAGATTTGACAAAAATCTAGTTCAATAGGACACTTAATTTTTTAAGTGTCATATTCAAAAATCTAGTTCAATAGGACACTTAATTTTTTAAGTGTCATATTGAACTAGATTTTTGTCAAATCTAAATTTAAAAATTTTGTACTTTTGCCCTGTCCAATGCATAATTCAAACATTAACATCTTTACATCATATTAGGAACTCACTTAATTAGTGACTGAAGAAGCAGTTAAACTACTGCGAAAGCTTTCACCAATAAAAAGAGTCTTCACACTTAAAAATTGGCTTATTTCCCACTAAATTTGGTTCTTGTTGTTTCAACAGTAATATCATAATTTATTTTCTATTCAGATTGTAAATTTTTTTGTCACCCAATGTCAATTTTCTGACAAAAATTAGGCCAGATATTTTAAGTGAACCCGACTTAAAATGGAAATAGAACATCGACGGACAAATATATTTTTTACCGATCCGTTCTCTTTTGAAAGCGAATAATTTGTATTGCATTGTTCATAGGGATTTTTTGTTCACTGTAAATTGTAAAATTAACCTGTAAAAAGCTGCAGGTGATATTTTTTTAGAGTTTTGGAGCCAACAGGTGTTTTTGGGCGCATTTTGCCAATTTTAAAGCACATATAACAAGAATACTTAAACTAGTGAAAAGATAAAATGATAACCCGAAACCAAAAAAGTTACAAGTAAAAGCATGATCCAAAAACAACTCAAGTGCGGCGCCCTCTCTTAACACGGAGAAATTCATATTGTCGTCTTATTCTCCATGACTGAAAACACATCAGTATTAAATTAAATCACAGTCATGACACGTTAGCAAAGCCGATTAAATAGTCCCGTATCCCTACCTACCTAAACACTGACGTTAGTCTAGTATGTGCGTGCATAAATATTATATTGCGTAATCTGTACCATAGAAGAACTTCTACGTCTGGCGTAAAACTGCTTTTAGAGTCCTTTTTGGGTGCATCCAAGATCTAAATAAATCTAAACCTCACTGAACTGAATTTATTCTGACTATGGGATAAAACGTACCCAGACATAATTCGAATCCATTGCTTCTTAACCTCTCCGCTGAGCTTGCTCGATGTTCTTGGCATTAAATCCGCAAAAGGCGTCCATCCAATTTTCTCTACTGCCCCTGGCAAATTATGTTATTTTCACGGATCACTTGCCGCATTTTGTCGTGACAGCAAAGCTGCGCGGGCACCGCATCCCATATTATTACGTGCCTATCACTCGCGTAAGAGCGCCTAAAAGCTCTCATCTTAGAAAGTAAATAAGTAAAAAAGCTGGGCCTCGTCGTCGGCTCTATAGAGCACCTCGAATGACTCATGGGCGTAGAGGTGTCTACTTCAGTTTGCAATTATTGCAAATTTTGGTTCTATAGCCAAATTTAGCCGCGGTGGCGTCGCTCGTACCAGCGCTGACTTTTTAGACTGCATGTTTTCCTGCCTTCGATCGACCTTGGTTCGAGGCAGGCGCATGCATATGTCTTTAAAGAAAAACACCGCTATGGCCAAGAGCGCTGGACAAATGTGGGTTCACGGTATTGCTCCTAAATAGGCTTTATCCGTGTGATTTACTAATAATTGTCCTACACTCACTGGGATTAATACGGTTTTCTAGGGTTTTCCGTAGTACTTGAGCGAATGCTATCCTAGTTCTATCGGAAAAAAGTCGGCCCTAGCCGCAAATGGCAACGAAGACAAAATAATAGTAATTGCCCCCCTCCCCCGCACAAGCATGTGGTTGCTTCTGGGGTACTCCTAGTTTGGAGTATTGTGAGGGTGAGAATTATTATTATTATTATTATTATTATTATTATTATTATTATTATATAATAACTATAATACCCAGGTCATACCTCAACTGACTCTCGAGTCTTAAGAATTTTAAGACACTAAAAATTATGGTTTAGCTTAGTTGGAAAAGGGTCAAAACGGTAGTCAACATTTCGATTAATATATTATAATGTTTGTCAGGGCTCTAAAATATAATACAATCTAATAGAAAACGAATGTAAACTAAAAATACAATGTCAGAAAAAATGTTTTTCTGACTATAAACCTACCTATAATGTAAAACCGAGTGAAAAATGAAAACTTACCAGAAATAAAATATTTCATCTTTCTGAAAAAGTTGGTTTATGATACCAATCTACAACAATTTTATTATTACCTAAATCTAATATTTTTGACATTAACTTTGAATATACATATTATAATTTTTACTAAATAGGTACCTACATAACAGAAATAAACTATTAAAGCGTTAATATAGCTACTTACTTTACTATTTAAAACCATCAGATCTTATTTCTGGTCTTCATTTTATATACAGGGTGTCCAACATTAAAACTGTACAAATCCGTAAAATCTTCATTTTTGGAGATAATCGAATAAACTTTTTTTTGTTTGAAAGGCCTTCAAAAACCGCGTCTTTTGACCTTCCTGCCATTTTCAAAATGCAAATCTAGGGCCGGCTGCGATTTTTTTATACCCCCAATTTTCACGAAAACCATTTAGCGATTTTTTTATTTAAAATCTAACCATACAGCATTAATCAAAACACCCCAAAACCCCCATATACCAAATTTAAACAAAAAATATACAGGGAGCTACATTCTGTAGGGTGTCAAAGTTGAGCAAAATAGTAATTTTAAAGACTTCTGGCGAGTCAAGTAGTGTGCCATGGAATCCCTTCAAAACAGTCGAATGGTCAACAGGACCACTCAAAATGTTGATGTGAAAATATTTACTACAAAAATATACAGGGTATTTTTCTCTGAGCCATCTCAAAATTCTGAAATTTTATGAAACTTATACGGATAAACACAAAAGTAATGTATTTCTTTACAAAATGCTAACTAACAAATAAAAACAATTTAAATTATTGGACCTTTCTCAACAAAGTCACTGTCTAAGATGATACTTTTTCTGTGCGTTTCCTGTTGTGTCACACCAGCCACCTTAACTGATATGGACTTACTGACTGACAGGCTTCTGTATTTTTTAGATTTAGTTTGTTTATAGTGTGTGGAGCGGCTTTAATGTACTCGATTTTTGACCATTATAAAATCCCAAAAATTCTGTAATTTCAGATGGCACAGATAAGAATACTCTGTATATTTTGTATTGGACCAATGCACACCAACACCTTGAGTGGTTCTATTGACCATTCATCTGTTTTGAGGGGATTCCATGGCACACTTGACTTGGCAAAATTCCTATTTTGGTCAACTTTGAGACCCTGCGGAATGGAACTCTCTAAATATTTTTTTATTCAAATTTATTATATAGGGGTTTTGAAGTGTTTTGATTAACACTGTGGGGTCAAATTTTAAATAAAAAAAATCGCTAAATGGTTTTCGTGAAAATCGAAGGTATAAAAAAATCGCAGCCGGCCCTGGATTTGCATTTTGAAAATGGCAGAAAGGTCAAAAGAAGCAGTTTTTGAAGGCCTTTCAAACAAAAAAAAGTTTAAGCTTTTGTCTCCAAAAATGAAGATTTTACGGATTTGTACAGTTATAAAGTTGGACATCCTGTAGATATAGGTAATTTTATAGCAAGTGCCAGAAAACTATTTTTGCTTACATTAGTATTTTTAGTTTATATTCATTTTCTATTAGATTGTATTATATTTTAGAGCCCTGATGAAGACTATATATTAATCGAAACGTTGGTGAAAAACAGTGTTTTTACTAGCATTTTTGCCCTTTTCCCAACTAAGCTAAACCAAAAACTATTTAATTTTTAAGCCACCAACCTTTACAAATTACAAGAAAAGGTGATAATGGGCAAACACTCAAAGTTAACAAAAAGAAAAAACTAGTAACCGCATGCACGTGTTTCATGCTATTTGGCAATCATCAGTACGGTGTAACATTAACCAAATCAAAAGATAATAACGAAGAAGAGGTGTATTTTCGTGCAAATTATATTTGTAAAATTAGCATGGTAAAGCGCTTTCGACTACATAGCCATCATCAGTACCACCTAGAAGAGAGTATGACATAACTTATAGAGAAGAGTCAACGATTTTAATATGAAAAAGAGGAATTAGACTTCATGTGTTGCTTTCCAAATCATGCCTATCTTTTGATTTGGTTAATGTTACACCGTACTGATGATTGTCAAATAGCATGAAACACGTGTATGCGGTTACTAGTTTTTTCTTTTTGTTAACTTTGAGTGTTTGCCCATTATCACCTTTTCTTGTAATTATTACATTTACACTCGCTAATCTTACATCCTTTTTTACAAATTACATTAGAATTTATCTTTTGTGGAGAGTTTCGACAATTCTCTATCTACCTATGTCTCCTGTGATCTATGAGTACAATTTTAACTAAGAAATCTGGTCTATAGCATATTTTAAAATATTCTATGAGCACCATTATTCCGGACAGTTCATAAAAAAGGAGGCACCCCTACCATATTTCATCCCCGGTATAACACATTGTACTTTACAACAACTTTAGAATTCATTACATGTATTCCCCAAAGTTTCAAAAGGGCCCAACCCAGGCACGGTGAGACCATTTGGAAGGTACTTGAATTAATGGGGGGTATTAAAAAGTTTGTTATAAAAAAACACCGCCTTCATGGGGACCATGTATACAAAGTTTCATTGTGTAAATATTTCAGCGACAATTAGCAACTTTATTTATGTTTTGGTTGCAACACATTTCATGAATATTTCAGAAGTATTCCATTCCTATATTATGATTGGATCTGGATAATAAATTCCGATTATTATTATGGCAACTGGAATATCAGAAAAGTTCTCCATGTACTCCGTGTCTATTTATTTATCTTGTCTGATTTTGGTGGAGATAAGCATTAACTTTAACTTTAAAAGTTTAATATTAATTAGGTAAAAGAATTTATAACCAAAATACATGTTAAATATCGAGCAAATGGCAAGTAGCTGACGAAGTTTTGTCAGCTAAAGTTCTACAAGACTGTGATCTGTTTCGGTTAGTAGCTGGAAAATTTTTAATTGTGGTTCTTATTACACAACAATTTTTAAACCAAATTATATGTAGAATACCTATATGGCAGAAATACTAATAAATTCATAGATATAGGTACTTTCAACTTTCAGACTGTAGATTTTCTGTGAACGAAAGACCAAGGCGTTTTGTATGCCCGTCCTCTTTTTCGCTTATTGATATTCAGCAAAAAATAAAAAAACTCAATTCTCGGAACATCGCCGTTTTGCCGAGATAATGCATCTAGTCCTCAGTGGGAGACCCAGCAATGTGAGCCTTAAAAGAACACAACAGCACAAAACAAACACGGAATAAATTTGTAAGTGTTTGTATTGGTATGACAAGCCGTTATCAGATTCTCTTCTTGAGACTCGACTATAGGAAGGGTAAATAGGTACCGTGCCAAGTCGTAAAGTTGTAAAAACCGTCGAAGAATAATTATTTTAACTAAATTTGGTTGAAACATATCAAATAACAGGGGGAATCGTAAACAAATATTTATGTGCACGTGTTGACTTCGACAATATAACTCGCAAAAATAAAAACAAAAGTTCATACAAACTTTTTATGTTTTAAAGCTTCGTTTTCGAAATTTTGACACCACTTCCGGTGTCTCTCTGGTAATTTGACACCACTTCCGGTGTCGCTGTATTAAACTTAATACAAAAATTGGAGTATTTTTAGTAATAAGTAAGAAGCTTATTTTCTCCATTAAGCCTTGCAACTTTTTAAAATTTTTGTAATCCCTGATTTTGCTGACCAACAATCAAAGCAATTCCATCACCCCAAAGTTTAAAAACAAATAATAAAATTTTACATTTAACACTCTGTATCTCTCACTTCTGTCGCCTATGTTTAATTTTCCCGATTAAAACCTGAGACACCATGTATAAAAGATAAAACGCAAATACGTGGATACAATAATATACTAGATATACGTAGATATACTGAACACATATGGAAAAAAGCGGTATGTTCAAAAATTATAAATTTGGACTTACTGTGTCATAATATGGCCTGCGGAAATTCATTAATTTAGATGTATCCCTCATTTGTGAAATTACCATAAATATCGCATGAAAATGCATAAGCAAAAATGCCACAATAATCACAATATGTTTTAAAATGGATCTCATTTCTAATTATGAACGCGATATCTTTAAAGTCTAAAAAAAGAACGTGGTAAAAATATACAAGATCCAAGATCATTTTAAAAACTTACCCAACGTTGTATTTGATTAGAATCAAATTTTCTATCGACTTGGTCTACATATTATAAACTGAAGAATTCTCAACTTATACATATTATAGGAAGTATGTCCCCTGATTGGGTTAAACACTCTTGAAAAAATTTTTGTTTTTACAATTTTGAACATTTATTTCTGGCGAAAACAGATCCATTTAATTTTTAATTGGTTTATCAAATATTATGTTCTTGAGAGATTGCCAACAAAATAACAATGCTAATAGAATTAGAAAAATAAATCTAGTGGACCAACCAGTTAATTTAATTTTTCCTTGTATTCCTGTACTCTCAGATAAGCTAAAACGCACAGGCAATCGTTTTAATTTTAGAAGAGTATTTAAAACCAAAAATACATTAAGATCGATAATGCTATTTAAAAAGAAACCATTTTTTTTTTATTTATACACTTCCCAACAGGCGAACCCATTTATGGGGTAGGAAAATACAATAACAATAATTACAGAAACATTATTACAAAACATACAGAGGCTAGCTCAAACTTTTTAAACATGAAATTTTGCAACTAAGTATGTCAACCTGAGGACTTACTATATTGTTATAGTTGTCACACATATTATATAAGGGAGAATATTTTTGAACATTCACTCTAGCAGTCGGCAAGTAGAACAGGTTGCAGTTTCTGGACAAGACACGTGGAACATGAAAGTCAAGTCGGTGCAGTATATCCGGGCAGTCAATTTTTCCATGAACAATTTTAAAAAGCAAGATTTGTTGACTTTGTAATCTTCTTTGCGCAAGACTTTTTATAGAGAAGCGCTCAAGTAACAGTTCATGTGGATAGCCAAAAGGAGGGTATACACCATCCTGCTTGAAAGCAGCATACTTCAAGAAGCGGCGCTGGATTGACTCAATTTCAGATATGTATGTGGTGTGGTGCGGGGTCCAAACAGGTGAGGCGTATTCTACTTTAGATCGTACATAGGCATTGAAAAGTGTAGGTAAATAGCGATTCAAGATTTGCAAATTCTCTGGTGTTACGAATGACAAACCCCAGCACCTTATAGGATTCACTACAAACTTTATGTATATGAAAAGAAAAAGATAGCTTTCAATAGAAGTAAAGACCAAGGTCTTTCATAAATTCAACTCTAGATAGTACACTGTTATTAAATTCATAATTGAATAATAAAGAATTTTGCTTCAGTGTATAACTAACAACGTTACACTTCTGGACATTCATTGTCAAGGAATTATCTTTACACCATCTGTTCAAGCATTCGATATTTTCTTGCAAGTTGATACAATCTGAATAATCACAAACTGTGGAGTAAAGCTTGAGATCATCTGCATATAAGAGGTAGGATACATTGAGGTCTTCACCTATATCATTGATAAAGATGATAAAAAACAGAGGCCCGAGAACCGAGCCCTGAGGAACTCCTGATGTAGGGGAGAATGATAATCAAGTAGTCTGTTGTTGCTGTTAAGAATAAGATTATGTTGAATTAAACCGAAGAAATTACAAAAGTTTGAGATCACCGATGTGCGATTAGAAAAGCGGTTAGACACTTTATTTTCAGCATATTCTGGGATGTTGAAATCTCCAATAAATACTGTGCGTCGCTCACCTAAACTTTATTGACGTAGGTACAAAGTTCAAAAAATTACATTTATAAAATTCCTTGTGAATGTTGGATGTTCTATGTTGGGGAGAATAATAATTGTAGGCCATGTAATGTTCCTTTAAAAGAACATAAAAATTATATTAGGTAAAATCTAATTTCGATGTCAAAAATTTGTGAACACTCTTTTAGTAACAATCATAGGATTTTGTGGGATAGGTCCATAAGAGAGGAAGCAAAGATATTCGAGGAAGGTACCTATATCTAAATGAAAATAAATATATACTTATCCATATTTTAGAACGAGTAAAGAAAAATTAAATTGTTAATAATTGTTCCCTTTAACTGACGCATAATTATGTCCCTATCCTTAGGTTCCACAATATTATTTTATGAATTAAGCCATGCAACTCCACCTTATCTCCATCCCCAAAATTACGCGAATCCCAGCAAGTTATCAAGATGGCTGTTCCTTTGCCAGTGCCCGCTTTCGGACAAAAGACGGTCGCCGCCGCCGCCGGCGGCAGCGCATAAAATTTCGCGGGAGCTCTGCGATGCCTTATCGCGGTAGGCGCTGAAACGACTCAAACGACGCTCTTTTGGTTATCGCGGTTGCATCTAGCAGGCGCGGCGAACGCCGTGTTTTCGGTGGAAATTAAAATAACTGTCGGCATAGGATGCTCTGAAACTCTGAAACTATGCCACTTGAACAGTCGCGAATTCAGAAATTGTTAACATTAACATTTTGTAAATAACTACTAAAAATTTGAGAAAAATCAAATATATTTATTTAATAAGAATAAGAATTGAAAAGTATTAGGTAAATAAGAAACAAAATAATAAATTCTCATTTAGAGAATTAAGTACCTACCTATAGGTAAACATCAATGAAATAAAATAAAAATGAAATAAATAAATAAAGCGAACATCATTCTAATTCTTAAATAATATCTAGATATAAAATATGGAATATATAATATACAGGGTGACTTTTTAGGACTATACCATCGCGATTTTCTCGCTTATTTTGCACCCTACAAAAAAGTAAGGAAAACAAATGTGGCAATTTGTCCAGGAAAGCTAAATGGTGCTGAAAAAGAATGGAATGTGGAATGTTTATTTTAAGAGGAAACTTTTATATCGAAAGTTGATGGCATTGAGAAGCTTTATCCATACAGGTGCTCAGATAGTTTCAGGGTCTTCGACTTTCTTGAGGGCATCAACATTTTTGTCGATTTGAAGTTTTTTAGCACAGCGCGAAAAGTTAGTCATGGAGGTCCGTTTATTTTTATCGTCGCATGGCTGACCAAAATTGCCATATTTTATTTTGTCACGTATTTTCTGCGTGGCCTAAAATAAGCGAGAAATAAACAAAAAAAATCTTAACCTGAGGAGAGCAGAAGACCCTGTGTAATTTTCTGAAACTATCTGAGTTCCCAGTTGCATATAAAGCTTCTTAGTGCCATCAATTTTCAATGTGGAAGATTTCCTCTATCTCGTAAAATAAATATGCTACGGCTATTAGGTAATTTTTTTTTGCTCAATTTGAGTTTTTTTATATTGCGCGACAAGTTGGTCATGGATGCCGATTTATTTTGCAGCACCACTTAGTTGTCCAAAATTGACACATTTTTGCTTCTTACGTTTTTCTTGTAGGGCGCAAAATAAAAGTGGTAGTTCTAGAAAAATCATCCTGTATATTCTAAAAATAAAATACATAAATAATTCTTGAAAATAAAATAAATAACAAAGACCTATATACCTACACCCTATCCCTATACATTAACTGTTTAAACTTAGCATTAAAGAAATCAAAACGAAAGATCAGTTTTCAAATTTTTAAATTATTATTACGTTTGAATATAATATGTAGTAATAGTAGCGCCTAGCGCCATCTTTTGACGAGAGGCAGACGCAGTTGCAGCCGAACTATTTTGTATTGTAGGGACACTTTGCGTTGTTTCTCGATTATTCGCCACGCCCCTAGGTCGAAATGAGCGGAACTTTGTGGAAGTTCGTGGAAGTTTCTGGACGGCTACTGGGCTGCTATATAAGCGGCGCCGCGGCGCGTGACCGCGCTTACGGCAGTATTGTTCCATGCGAACTCGAAGCGAATAAAACTGAAAAGTGGTGAACGAATAGTGAAGAGAATTAAGTGTACCGTGTAAGTGAGTAATTTTAGTGCACTGTTATTCGATGACCTTGTTAAGGATAGATACGTGAATCATTATTACTGTCGAAAAATGGAGGGGAAAAAAAGGAAGGGTGATAAACCTAAAGGTATGGACTACTGGAAAAAGTGGTGTAGTCAAGGTCAAGGGGTTTCTAATAAAGAAACAAATTTGGATTTAGCTATCAAAGCTTCAGCTACCTTGCATGCTGATAAGAAGACTGCCTACCCCGAAATCTAGTTTGGAATGCCTAGATATGTGCGATAAAAACCTTTATCCTAATATTTACACATTACTACAAATCTTGGCTACCATTCCTGTATCCACTGCTACCCCAGAAAGGTCTTTCTCGAGCCTAAGGAGACTGAAAAACTATTTACGAAACACTACAAGTGAAACAGACTTAATGGTTAATGAACATTCACTATGGAACAGAAATTCATGCAGATGAAGTAGTGGATATATTTAAAAGAAAAAGCCGAAGATTTCTTCTTTAATGGTTTTAAATTTAGCGCAGAGGAACGAAATTAATTTATCCATTTCATTTAAAGTTAAGAACTTTATAAATATGTTGGATAGATTATTTAGCAATTGACTAACAATAAAAAAGAAACTAAGTCGGCCGGCCCAGAGTGGTACACGAATCTGAAAACAAGAAGTAAGCGGCTGTAGATCTACTTTGAGCTAGTCTAATTAGCTGATTAAGACATATTTATTTCTAAAAGACGGATGGTTCTAGGATGGGTAAGGCTTGGGCGGAACAGTCTAAACCTAAGTATACTTACCAGGAAACAAGTCGGAAAGCAGAGAGCCTCCGTGGCAGCCGCAGCCTATTTATTTGGTCGGGTGGCGGCACCTCGCGGTGAGTGCGCTGGCCGCCCATTGGTCGGGGCCGTGGCGATGGATCGGGGGGTCATCCCCACCACTCTGGTCTCGAAAACGGCAGTCGGAGGCTATACGGGCAGTTAAAATACCTAGTTTCGAAAAAAGAACGGCGCTCCTAGGTTAGAATTAAGTTTCATATCGGTTCTACCCCTTTTCGGCATCCCTCATCCCTCTGGCAAAATAATAAGCGGCGGAAAGCCGGAAAATAATCAAAACCAAAATTTAATTATACGCAATTAAAATATCGAACGCCGGTTTCCCATCTAAAAAAAACTCACTAATATAGGTATAGTAAGGGCAGAATGTAAAGGCGAAGTCGGCCATAAAATCGAGAGAAATGGGCTATGATTTTCCTACCTGCTCTCCCTTATGTTTTTGAGCGAGGGGTTCGGCTTAAAGAACCGCAAGACCAACTTTTTATTGCTCTGTCCTTGTCTGATACATTATGTTAATAAAGATAATATATTCAAATGGGACTACGCGTATAAAACAGGGCAGTAATTAAATATTTGGTTTATTTTGGTGATAGACTTCCTGTAATAACAATGCAGCGTGAAGTATTCAGTGCCCAAATAGTAGAAAATTAATATTAAATGTGGTGAAATATTTCCAAGAAAAAAAGAGAACACACGTGAACATTTATCGGTACTTCAATTGCATCGGAGGCGTTACAGATTAGTACAAGGACTATTTCACGAATTAGGCAAGAAGGCATTAAACATATTAAAATGGTACACACTAAAAGTAAAGCAGCCCCCAAAAACTAATGATTTGACAGAATCGGATAAAGGAGACATAAGAAGTTTGATTTATGACATGACAACTAACAAGCAACACTTAACTAGAGAAAAAATATGCGAAGAACTGGAAAAAAGGGAATTTTGAGCTGCAGCAAATCAACGTTAAGTGTAATTTTAAGGAATCTTGGACTTAAGTACAAAATAAACGATGGAAGACAATACTTAATGGAAACGCCAGATATAGCATCAAAAATAGTTCAATTTCTGGGACAATATACATCCAATTTATTTTCAAGCTGCCCTCTAGACGTAGTGTTTTTAGACGAGACCTGGATTTTTCAACACGGGGCGTTCATTTTATGTTGATATTTAATTTGTAACTAAAAATATAAATATATATATTTTTTGCCTAACCATTACAATAATTATTTATATACCTAAGACCTACTTTGAATTTCTTTTAATTGCCAGTCTAAGTTTAATTACCGAATTAATCTTCAAAAATTACAAACCTAAATACAAATTTTTAATCCGTCCGTTCACATCAGGTAGTAAAGCAATAATTTATTCTAGGCCGACCCTGCCTGCCTTAAACAATCAACTAGTAATACAAGAGAAGTACTAGGTTTTCTATCTCTCTTCCTTTCATGAAAGGTGCTTAGCGAACTTTAAGACGTACGTCGAATACAAATTGGAGGAGGAGACATGAGTGTAATTGTGCGAGTGCAAGTAAAGCAATAGACATAGCGCTCTCTGATGATTTATTGGCGACTTCGCCTTTACATTCTGCCCTTACTATAACTTCGTTACAACGCTGTGTGCCAGACTTATTTTTGCTGCAGCCCATAAAGACCATGCCTAAATCCGCTTGTATCTCAAAACCTAAGGTAGCCATGAAAATTCTGTTTACGGAGCCTTTCTTCTTATGAAAAAGTAGACCAGTGTCGCGAAGACCACAATTCCCTATCTCTAAAAATAACCGAGTCAGCCTGCAAAAGTATCGAAAATTGAATACCCTTTACATTTATCGTAGATTACGCCGAGATTAGTGGGCCTTCAGCTATTTACATTCTGATACAAATTAATCTGGAGGCGCTTCGGTCGCGGGCCGCATACACTATTAGAAGCCGGAGATTTACGTCGTTGACGTCGTACAGAATAGGCCGATTTGCTTTGCCTTCCCGTGCACACGTATTTGACTTCGCTGCCGGTGTCGGTTTTTGCCTCGGGACCAGCCCGGTTGGGTCCGTTGTTTGTTTTTAATTCTACAGCATCCCAGTGAAAGTTTAAGGTTACCGTGTATCCCATACGGTTCTCGCACACGTTATTTCCATCATAATTTCCATCATAATCATCGTTGCCAGACGAAAAATCCCCATAAAAATTCTATCCATTGTTCATTTATGTCAAGTTGGTGCTGGAAATTCAGACAAATGTCTTTGATCGGCATCGTCGCAATAACAAGGCCCGCCAGCTGAAAGCGATGAGTCATCCGAGGGAGGTGAGCCTAAGGCGCCAAATTCAAATTTCAAGGTGTCAACTTGGTAAATTTGGTAAAAAAAACACTTTAAAATGATTGTTTACATATATAGCTTATGGTTTTACAACACGGATAATAATCTACGAGAGTGAAAGTCACATTTTTCAAGAGGTTTTGGTGCATTTAGATATCTACCGGTAAAATTTTCGTAAATGCCAATTATTTCTTATTTGCCTGCCTAGATACAACTAAGTTCGAATAAATAAAACCATAAAACTTACTGATTTCAAGGTGGTTACGTTTAATCACGTAAAATTGTTAGGTATAACACTCTCCAACAGTCCAAACCAAAATCCTGGAAAACTGTGTAGGAACAAAATCTCTTTTGATGGCCTTAACCCACTTTTCCTTTAAAATGGGGTCTTTATGGAGGAAAAAGCGAACACATTAGGACCGCCTTTGTAGTTTCCCTTACAGTTGAAAACGGAACACGTCCACGGCATGATTTAAATTAGTCCGAAACTATAGACACAACCTAAAACCTATAAACTAAAATTGAACTTTAATCACTTTATTCTGAACCACTGCTGTTTTACCACCTTATTAATAAAACTCCACGTCTTATATTACTAAAAAACACAGTCCTACACAACAAACGTTCTTTAAAACAAGAAAATCGCCAGACAAATAAACGTACACAACTTCAAAAAGCAACCTCCCGACCTCCCTGTGATGACGTAGTGATGTTTCGCGTCGCCAGCTGGCAGGCCCTCCGATCCACGGGCGTAGCCAAGGGGGGGGATTTCGGGGGTTCAAACCCCCCCCCCCCCGAAATAAGCAAAATATTACCTAATATTATACCGAAAAAATACGAGGAGTGAAGAGTTAAATTATTATTACGTTTGAATATATGTAGTAATAGTAGCGCCTAGCGCCATCTTTTGACGAGAGGCAGACGCAGTTGCAGCCGAACTATTTTGTATTGTAGGGACACTTTGCGTTGTTTCTCGATTATTCGCCACGCCCCTCGGTCAAAATGAGCGGAACTTTGTGGAAGTTCGTGGAAGTTTCTGGACGGCTACTGGGCTGCTATATAAGCGGCGCCGCGGCGCGTGACCGCGCTTACGGCAGTATTGTTCCATGCGAACTCGAAGCGAATAAAAGTGAAAAGTGGTGAACGAATAGTGAAGAGAATTAAGTGTACCGTGTAAGTGAGTAATTTTAGTGCGCTGTTATTCGATGACCTTGTTAAGGATAGATACGTGAATCATTATTACTGTCGAAAAATGGAGGGGAAAAAAAGGAAGGGTGATAAACTTAAAGGTATGGACTACGGGAAAAAGTGGTGTAGTCAAGGTCAAGGGGTTTCTAATAAAGAAACAAATTTGGACTTAGCTATCAAAGCTTCAGCTACCTTGCATGCTGATAAGAAGACTGCCTACCCCGAAATCTAGTTTGGAATGCCTAGATATGTGCGATAAAAACCTTTATCCTAATATTTACACATTACTACAAATCTTGGCTACCATTCCTGTATCCACTGCTACCCCAGAAAGGTCTTTCTCGAGCCTAAGGAGACTGAAAAACTATTTACGAAACACTACAAGTGAAAACAGACTTAATGGTTTGGCTCTAATGAACATTCACTATGGAACAGAAATTCATGCAGATGAAGTAGTGGATATATTTTAAAGAAAAAGCCGAAGATTTCTTCTTTAATGGTTTTAGATTTAGCGCAGAGGAACGAAGTTAATTTATCCATTTCATTTAAAGTTAAGAACTTTATAAATATGTCGTAGTTTTTCGGATGAATATATAGATATTAAATTTCATGTAAGTATATTTTTGTTGTTTTATTTACTTCTCAAACTAAACCCCCCCAAAACTAAATCCTGGCTACGCCCGTGCTCCGATCACATATTTGATCGGAGGGCAGGCCTTTATCATTGCGACGGTGCCGCTTTGATAGGCTTCGATGTTCTAACCTTCTGACAATAAATTATTGTCAATGTCAAACCGTCAAGTCAAGGTGATTCATATATAGACGTAAAAGCGTTGACTGAAATTCACGCGCGTATTCCGTGTGTCATTTTTTTTTGGAAACTGGGAGTGTGGAACCACAGTGTAATGAAAGAACGGGAGCGTTGTGTGCCGCATTTTGAGCTTTGAGCTCTAAACTCGAACCAGGGCTATACCCAAATAAAAGGTCATGAGATGCATGAGAAATGAGAACGTGTTTCTCCTTATTAATACATCAATTTGACACTTTTAAGCGAGAATTTATCAATAGTGAATCGCGCGCCCGATCGGTAAGCGAATAAATAACTTTGACCCACAAATTCTCGGCTTTCGCCTTTTTTATGTGTAACCCACGGAACCGGCCGCCCATCCGATATGCCCCCATGGAGCTGAGGTCGGGCCACGCCCCCTGCTTAAGTGTGATGGGCCCGCTGCCCCCGGGCCACATTCGCATTAACACCTACCGAGGATGCGCTATCAGCGCATCTCTGCGCGTTGCCTACGACGCGACGTACCGGTGCTCAGTGTTCCCCCGAGGGCCTAAATACGCGTCCAGGAAAACGTCTAGTCGATTCTTTTGATCAATAGAGAAAGCATTCTACCGACACGGGCGTAGCCAAGGGGGGGGTTTCGGGGGTTCAAACCCCCCCCGAAATAAGCAAAATATTACCTAATATTATACCGAAAAAATACGAGGAGTGAAGAGTTAAATTATTATTACGTTTGAATATATTATGTAGTAATAGTAGCGCCTAGCGCCATCTTTTGACGAGAGGCAGACGCAGTTGCAGCCGAACTATTTTGTATTGTAGGGACACTTTGCGTTGTTTCTCGATTATTCGCCACGCCCCTAGGTCGAAATGAGCGGAACTTTGTGGAAGTTCGTGGAAGTTTCTGGACGGCTACTGGGCTGCCATATAAGCGGCGCCGCGGCGCGTGACCGCGCTTACGGCAGTATTGTTCCATGCGAACTCGAAGCGAATAAAAGTGAAAAGTGGTGAACGAATAGTGAAGAGAATTAAGTGTACCGTGTAAGTGAGTAATTTTAGTGCGCTGTTATTCGATGACCTTGTTAAGGATAGATACGTGAATCATTATTACTGTCGAAAAATGGAGGGGAAAAAAAGGAAGGGTGATAAACCTAAAGGTATGGACTACTGGAAAAAGTGGTGTAGTCAAGGTCAAGGGGTTTCTAATAAAGAAACAACTTTGGATTTAGCTATCAAAGCTTCAGCTACCTTGCATGCTGATAAGAAGACTGCCTACCCCGAAATCTAGTTTGGAATGCCTAGATATGTGCGATAAAAACCTTTATCCTAATATTTACACATTACTACAAATCTTGGCTACCATTCCTGTATCCACTGCTACCCCAGAAAGGTCTTTCTCGAGCCTAAGGAGACTGAAAAACTATTTACGAAACACTACAAGTGAAAACAGACTTAATGGTTAATGAACATTCACTATGGAACAGAAATTCATGCAGATGAAGTAGTGGATATATTTAAAAGAAAAAGCCGAAGATTTCTTCTTTAGTGGTTTTAGATTTAGCGCAGAGGAACGAAATTAATTTATCCATTTCATTTAAAGTTAAGAACTTTATAAATATGTCGTAGTTTTTCGGATGAATATATAGATATTAAATTTCATGTAAGTATATTTTTGTTGTTTTATTTACTTCTCAAACTAAATTCCCCCAAACCAAATCCTGGCTACGCCCGTGTCTACCGATGTTAGTTTATTATGTGAATTTGTTTATTCGACACTTCTAAAATATTTGAGGCCTAACCTACGTTAATTGTCAGTTGTGCAACATATAAAAAACAACAACAACAAACTGATTAAAAGACAACTTTTTCAAGTTGCCTGCAAAATTCATAAATTCTTAACAGTAAATTTGCACAAGTGCAATTATCGCTAGCAGAGGCATATGACTGGTTGGATTTATATGGAAGGAGCTACCTTAGTGGATGCAAGCAGTATGAGGGAAATAATCGTATGTAATATCACTAGTCCCAGAAATGTTATCGATAATTTTTTCGAAAGCGCTATTTTGCCTAGAAAGATCACGAGTATAAAAGCCCAATTTGTACGAGTGGTTTTGCTAATGGGCAAAATAGGGCTTGAGAATAAAATTATCTAGAAAAATTTCCGGCACGAGTGGTATTTGTCGAGATTATTTCACGAATACGATTTAATAATTTCTGTATTGATTTTTTCTATGTTTACATTTCCAAAACGACTCATTTTGAACGAGTTTATTGACAGCGTCGACTGTAGCGTTCGAGTAAACAAACATGACGCTTGGGTATCCAAATCCAAGGCAAATGCGATTATACCTACACTACAATTCATTGATATAATGCTTAATAATACCGCAACATAATTTATAAGCTGCATAATTTAGAACAGTGAGTTACGTGGGCGAGCGTAACAAATTTGTTTTTTTAAAAAGATGTTTATTGGCAAAAGTTACAAGAGAGACTGTCGTAATAGAACATGTTTTAGTATATATAATATTAAAAGTGTCTTCTCAGCATGTAGCGTCTTCTTTCCAGAAACATGGCATATGTGTTCATGTAACTCCTCCGGCCCTACTGGGAAGCATATTCTTTAGGATGTGGTTCCCAAAAGTTAAATGATGATTTCTTCTCGGGTTTCCTTTTGTTTTGGGTTAATAGAAAATTTTTGAAAATGTTTTTTAATTAATTTGAGCAAGAGTAGTAATAAAACAATTAATATTATAATGAAAATAAAAATTGTAAAAATGTTAATTTTCTTTGTTTCAAGTGGTGACGACATGTCTTCTAAAATCTTCTTCTGTTCTTCAAGGGTGTCTTGAATACTTCTTGTTTCTTCTAAGTTGATTTTGTTGAGGCTGAGTTCTGGCAGACCTAGCTTCTTCGGGATGCTAGTGAGGTTTTTACTCGAAAAGTTTATAGAGGGTAAAGATACTTTTATAAAGGGTAGTTTGCTAGTTTTATAGCTTTGTAATATTATCGAATTTAATTTTAAAGTGCAATCGGAAAACAGTTCAACTAAGTAACTTCCTTGTAGTGGTGTATTATTTGGTACTGAGTTTTTACAGGAACTAACAGCTATTCGCTTTGACGGAACAGTTATTAGCCATTTATTTTTGACAACTTTGGCTATCTCAACTTTTTGGATAGTAGTCTTGAAGGGAGAACAGTTCGTTAAATTTTTGAATGATATTAATTGCACCCCGCAAGGAGCGTCATCATCAACATGCGTAGGACTAACTTCTTCACAAATGTACTTGGTTTCTTCAATTTTCTTGCAGATTTTGTCCATGGAAACATACTTTTCATTGTTAAGTGCAAGGAATGGTTTATAAGGTAGGCAAAAGTAAAAATCGGGTTCATTATTTTTTGGGATTGGTAATGGTAGGATTTTGTAATATTGGTATAACTCTGATTCAACCAAGGGTATTTCTAAAATAAATGTGATACTGAACTCTTTTGAGTAGCTTTTAATTTCAATAAGTTTTTCGAAATTCAAAATATTATCAATAGTTGGTGAAAGAGGTACTTTGCCTAACTTTAAATATTTTTCAGATTCTTTTATTTCTAATAACAAGTCTATAGGATTTATGATTGAGTTATGTAAAGTATTCAATTTTGCAAAAGAAACTGCTACTTCCATTCTATCAAATATATTGTAGATATTTTGGTATATATTAGTAAGTTGATGAATCAAAATATGAATTTGAAAATAATTGAAGTCATCTAGTTGGGCTTGAGCGAATTTCTCGAGAGCTTCTCGTATTTGATTAATTTTAAATTCTATTTGTTTTTGGTTGTGAGTTATGTTTGTCACTGTTTCCTCAAATTTCTTAATGGTAGATTTTAATTTCGCTGACCTCGGATCCACTTGTTTAAAAACCTGAGTGCCTACTGTAATTTCAGCGGCTGTCTTACTACTGTTTCGCTTGTTAATTATATTTTCCTTTTTGTCAACACAGTCGGAATGAATTTTATCATAAAGCGCTTTCGTGTTATTCTGATGATTGTTAACATATTCCGTGAAAACTTGAGCGGGTATAAGTGACATCGGATCGCGAGAGTCTGTATGACCTGAGATTATTTCAAAAGGCGTGTGATTAATATGAGAATGAATTGTGCTATTGTAAGCTATTATTGCGTATGTCATTAAGGTCGGTATATCAGATGTTTTGTCCTTTTCTCTAAGAATTCGAAGGTGCTCAATTAGGGTTGAATGTAGTCTTTCTATTGGGTAGTTTGACTCATGATGACGGGGGGTGGTGAAATGTACTTTTATATTATGAGTTTTCAATAAGTCATCTAAAACGTCGTTTTTAAATTCTGAGCCGTTATCACAAACAATTAGCTTTGGAATTCCGTGGAATGAAAAGAAATGAACTAGTTGTTGGCAGGCCGATATTGCTGTTCCAAAGTATGGTAAAGCTTGAGCAAATTTCGAAAATTTGTCTATTAAAGTTAGAAATTTATATTTTCCTGTAATAAATGTGTCAATATGTAAAATTTCGAAAGGCCTAGAAGGGGTTTGAGTCAAAACTAGGGGTTCATTAGGAGGTCTTCTATTGTATTTTGACCGTTGACATATTTCGCATTGATTTATGTACTTAGAAATATCGGATTTTTGAGATTTCCAATAGTAATTTTGTTTTAAAAATGTATAAGTTTCGTCGATTCCACGATGATTTGTCTTGCCTTCGTGTTTGTATTTTATAAGCATCTGTCTCTCTTCCGGTTTAACATTATTAATAAGTTTGGTACATACGATAAGTTTGCAATTTTGAAAATGTGTATTAAGTGATTCTTGGAAGTAAGGCCGTAATTCTTTAGAATGAAAGTAAATATACATGGTTTTGTTACTTATGTATTCTCTTAAAAATTTTGTTATCTCATTAATATTGGTAGGTAAGGTTGCATAAATGATATGGTGGTCGTCAAAATTTTCTTGTTCAATTTTTGAGTATAACTCGTAGGGTGATTTTTTGATAATCATCTGGTTTGGTCGATTGTTAATAATTTCGTCTAATATTGGGATATTGGTCGTAGTTTCGGGGGCATTGATACTATGCGCAGTGGCATCAGTAGTCGGTGGTCGTATTTGTATATTTTGCAAAATTCTTATTTTTTGTTTGGGGTTTTCAGGTAAGGTAAATTTTTGTAAATCATTCATTATTTCGTTAATTTCTTGCTTGTTAATATCATTCTGTTTTAAAGATTCGTCTAAGTCAGTAGTTAAGTCTGAAGTTGGGGAAGGATTAGGTAAAAATTTTGATTCTTGGCGCAAAAATTCATCTATGTAAAAGTCTATGTCTCCGGCATTATTAAAGGTAGATTGGGTTTCTATTGCATTTAACTGAATTCTAGAAAGGGCATCTGCATTGGAATTTTGTTTTCCTTTTTTTATATATAATTTGGTAATCGAACTCTTCAAGTTTGAGGCGCCATCTGACTAATTTGGAGTTAGGTTCTTTCAGATTAAAGAGCCAAACGAGAGGGCGATGATCTGTGTATATAAAGAATTTTCTACCGTATAGATAAGGCCTAAAATACTTGCATGACCATAAAATTCCGAGTAATTCACGCTCAATAGTCGAATATTTTTGTTCCGTATTGTTGAGGGTGCGTGATGCGTATGCGATTGGCGAATCGTTAGGCGGGGTTCCTTGTGACAGGACTGCTCCTAATGCTACACTAGAGGCATCTGTTGTTAGAACGAAGGGTTTGTCAAATTCTGGATATTTTAAAATAGGGGCATTTATCAGCAAATCTTTTAAATGATTAAAAGCTTCGATAAATTTCGGAGAGTGATCTACTTTACGGTTTTTCTTGAGGCATTCAGTTAAGGGTTTACTAATTTTGGAAAAATCTTTGATAAACTTACGGTAGTAACCAGCTAAACCTAAAAATGACTTAATTTCTTTTTGCGTACGGGGTATAGGAAAATCTTTAACTGCCTTAATTTTATCCGGGTTGGGCTTAACTCCGTCAGTAGTAATTTGGTGTCCTAAATAAGCTACTTCTTTATGTAAAAATTCCGATTTGTCCAGTTGGACTTTAAAGTTTGATTCTCTAAGGCGTTGGAAAACTGATTTTAGTCTGTCTATATGTTCTTGTAAAGATGTCGAGAAAATTATAATGTCGTCGAGGTACACTAAACATGTTTCGTTTTGTAATCCGCGCAGAACATTATTTATAACCCTTTGGAACGTAGAGGGTGAGTTTTTAAGTCCAAATGGCATTCTTTTGAATTCAAAATGACCGGTGTCTGTAGAAAATGCTGTTTTTGGGATGTCGTCCGGTGACATTTCTATTTGGTGAAAGCCGTTCGCCAAATCGAGTGTCGAGAAGTATTGGGCTTTTCCGAGTTTGTCTAGAATGTCCGAAATGTTTGGTAATGGAAATTTGTCGTCAATTGTCTTGTCATTAAGTTTGCGATAGTCAATCACAATCCTCCATTTTCGTTTTCCTGATGCGTCCATTTTTTTTGGTACTACCCAAATGGGGCTACTCCACGGGGAATTTGAATGTTGGATTATGCCGTTAGATAACATTTTGCTAATTTGCGTTTTGACTTCTTGTCTGTGAATTTCGGGGTATCGATATGTTTTTGTGAAAATGGGAGATTCGTCAGTCAATTTAATTTTGTGTTTTATTTGGTTCGTGAATGTCAAAGGAGTATTTTCTACATAAAAAATATCTCGGTATTCGAAACATAATTTTCGAATTGCGTCATATTCTTCTTGATTACAGTGACTTAAGCGTAAATTTTTAAAATTCTGTTTTTGTAGTTGTTCAATATGGTCGTCTAGATCTTGGTCAGTTTCCATTTTTTCGAAAAAATTTATTTCAGCTTCATTGATTAGTACAATATCAAAGGGCTTAAGAAATTTAATTTTGATTGGATTTTCCGAAATATTAGTAACAAAGGTAGTAGCGAATGAATCTACAATATTGCAAACTGCTTCAGGCATTTCTGCTTTTCCAAAATTTGTGTAAGGTAAGATACAAGTGCCAGAAATTTTATTTACGGGTACTTTTATTTTTTGTACGCTTCGGGGCTGTATAATTATTTCTAATGTCGTGAAATTTGCATTTATGAAATTTGAAACGATATATTCAGTGTTATTTAAGGGAATAGCTACATAAGGCGTAACTAGATAGTCACAACGTAAATCGATATTTGACATAATTTTATGTTTTAAGAAATCGGTGCCAAATAATCCTGCATAATTTTTTGAAAAATCAAATAAATAAAATTTATGGTTTCCATTCATTTGAAATGAGGGAAAAACTGGAATTTCCATCGCTTCGTTATGTATGGATCTAGCGTGGGCTGTTTTTACACAAAAAGGTTCTTCGAAAATAAAATCTGTAAAGTATTGATGAGCTAATTCGGGATTAATAAAACTTCTTGAACTACCTGTGTCTATTAAAAAATTTGCATTTAGTTCGGGGAGATAAACGTAAGGTAAGGTGGTTTCGTCGGTATTATTTAGATAAATTACGTTGTAGGGTTTTGGTTCGGAGTTATCTGAAAATTTTCGTTTTCAGTTGTTTTGTCTGAGGGTTGGGAAAAGTCGGTATATTCGTCAAAATTCGGGTGTTCTGGGTAATATAAAAATTGGGATAATTCGTCATTTTCGTAGTAGTTTCCGTCAGGAATTTGAGGTTCAATTTGTAGGGTTGTTTCGGTACTCTCTACGGGGTCAATAACCGGGTTATAGCATTCTTCAGAAATAAAATTTTGATGTAAAACTGTATTTCCTGTTGTAGTGTCCATTGGTTCGTTTTTAGTTATTCGAGTAATTTTAGAGAAAGGTTTTGGAAAATTTTGAGGGGATCTTTGAAATTGATTCGGTTGATACTGATTTGATTGGTATTGATTTGGTTGATACTGAGGTCTAAAATTGGGATTTTGAAATCTTTGCATGGTGGATGGTGAATTAAAATTTCTATATTGGTTATTATAAGATGGTGAAGGGATATTTTTTGGTGGAAATTGAGGTTGTACGTTAGGTCGGGGATAATTAGAAAAAGTCGTTGGTTGGTACATTGGTGGTCTTGGATAAGATTGGGTACTTGTAGAAGGTTGTAATCTCATGTTAGGTCGTGAATTTTGAAAATTAGGAACTATTTTAGTTTGTGGAATTTGTGAACGATTTTTGTAATATAAAAAGTTTTCTTCTTCTCGGACGAAAGCCATAGCTTGCTCCAAGGAATCGGGATTTTTTAATCTTACTATAAGCTGTAAATGATAATTGGGTCCATTGATAAAAGTTTTGAGAATAAGAGCTTCATACTGAGTTATTTTCAAAAGTTTTACGTTTGCTGTATCGTTAGAAGCATTAATTTTAGAGACCAGTAGACTTCTAGCGTCTTGTAATTTTAAGCCAAAATTATGATTGTTTTCATTTTTATCGGGTCTTAAAGATATAATATCTTGTATAATACAGTCCTCTGTTCTTTGATCAGAAAAAGTGACAATTAGGGCATTTTTAATAAGTTCCCAAGAATTAAGTTCTACTCGAGAAGCTATTAAGTCAGCTGCTCTTCCAACTAGCTTACTTATGACAGTATCAAACAGACAAACATTTATCGGTGCGAGAGGGGTTGTAGCATTTTGATGGTTGGTGAGAAAGTTTTCAACGCAACGAATAAATCTGTTAATTTGTTTAGGGTTTCCGTCGAATCGAGGAATGTTGTCGGCTTGGTACCTTATCATTTGATAGTCTGGGTTTGCCATAGTACTTGAAATTGTTGAATTTACTGGGTTAGAAGTAGGAATATTTTCAATTTCCGAAAGTTGGAGAGTGTTAAACAAATTTGCTAAATCTAAAAGTTCGTCCAGATTGGCGAAACAGAAATATAAACAATATATACAAAAAGGGGTTAATATGAATTTTGTTTTAGGATTCACTTACAATGCTAAGATGAAGATGTTTTTCTTCATGGAAATCTTCTTTTTCTTCTTAACCTACGGGTGCAATAGGAAAAACGATGCTGTCTTCTCCCTGCGGTGACCAAAAGGGTTGTAGGACGATGCTGTTCCTGGGGTCCCCTGGTCTGTTGAGCCGTCTTGTAAGAGCCAAGTCCACACCTTTCGGTTTCACACTGTTTTTAACCGAAGATTCGGAACCGATCGCGAGTCGATATCTATCGATAGGTCGAAAAAGGCAACAGTGATCCGCACGACTGCGCCAGTTACGTGGGCGAGCGTAACAAATTTGTTTTTTTAAAAAGATGTTTATTGGCAAAAGTTACAAGAGAGACTGTCGTAATAGAACATGTTTTAGTATATATAATATTAAAAGTGTCTTCTCAGCATGTAGCGTCTTCTTTCCAGAAACATGGCATATGTGTTCATGTAACTAGTGTGAAACACACAAAGTTTAAGAAGTAGGTACGTGTTTGTATCCAACAGATTCGCGGTTGCTACGCAACCAAGTGATATTTTGCACAAGTGCAATTACCGGTAATTGCACTAGTGCAAATTATCGCTAGCAGAGGCATATCATTGGTTGGATGTTTATGGAAGGAGCTACCTTATTGGATGCAAGCAGTATGAGGGAAATAATCGTATGTAATATCACTAGTGCCGGAAATTTTATCGATAATTTTTTCGAAAGCGCTATTTTGCCTAGAAAGATCACAAGTATAAATTGGGCTTTTATTTTCTGAAAATAAAAGCCCAATTTGTGCGAGTGGTTTTGCTAATGGGCAAAATAGGGCTTGAGAATAAAATTATCTAGAAAAATTTCCGACACGAGTGGTATTTGTCGAGATTATTTCACGAATACAATTTAATAATTTCTGTATTAATTTTTTCTATGTTTACATTTCCAAAACGACTCATTTTGAACGAGTTTATTGACAGCTTAGACTGTAGCGTTCGAGTAAACAAACATGACGCTTGGGTATCCAAGGCAAATGCGATTGATACCTATACGCTGTCAGCGTTGGTTTATTTTCTGAATGTGTCATAAATTTAAACGGAGGCGGAGGTCTAAATAACAAGAATTTAGCAATGTAAAAGTTATATAAATTCATTGATATAATGCTTAATAATACCGCAACATAATTTGTAAGCTGCATAATTTAGAACAGTGTGAAACACAAAAACTTTAAGAAGTAGGTACGTGTTTGTATCCAACAGATTCGCGGTTGCTAAGCAACGAAGTGATAATCTGCACAAGTGCAATTACAGGTAATTGCACTAGTGCAAATTATCGCTAGCAGAGGCATATTATTGGCTGGATTTTTATGGAAGGAGCTACCTTATTGGATGCAAGCAGTATGAGGGAAATAATCGCGGTAATTATTGCACTTGTACAAATTATCACTTCGTTGCTTAGCAACTGCGAATCTGTTAGATACAAACACGTACCTACTTCTTAAAGTTTGTGTGTTTCACACAGTGGCGTTCCTAGATGTTTGGCCGTCCGTCTGCAGAATATAATAAAAAATTTCTTTCAGGTTATAAAAACTCAAAAATCTTGAATTTCTAGGTTTTCCGTCTCTTGTAATTACCTACGAGGTAATTGCAAAAATTATTAGATAGGTATAACAAAAATAATAATAGGTATTCTCAAAAATATACAGGGTGTATAACCTGTTCGTGAGACCACAAAAACGTGGATAGGTGGTATCAACGGGAATTTTCATTCAGAAATGCGTCAACGTAGCCACCCAGGGTGGCTAGTCCGCCGACCTACCAAAAGCATTTGCTGCCGGTACAGTGACATTACATTACGCGGGGGTTAAGGTTGATATGACCTATTTTCGAAACATAGATTAATTTTTTTTTGTCTTTTCTTGCTTTATGGAGGTGCTCGATTACGTGGTTAAAACATTTGTACCTATCAAAGTTACACCCTGTATATTCAGAGCCTCTCACTTAAGAGTGTAACAACCTTACCTATAACTTCTTTAATCTTTAACCGACCAGAACGAAATTTTTGCCAAAGGTAGATGGCATTGTTGCCTACTTATTTTCAAAATATTAGTTATCTACTCCAAGGTCAAAGCCATCTGCGATGCCACAATCGAGGCTAAAGATCCGAAAGTCATATTAGGCTTTTTTTTTCAAACAAATTTACTAAAAAAATTGTTCAGAATCGCTCCAGAACCTTAAATCCAAAATTTTGTCAAAATAAAAAAAAATAAGTCCAAAAATAACAATTTAATAATTTTCTGCGTTTAGAAAAGTGTGTCATGGAAGTTTTGACGGCAAATAATGAATGACAATAGACATGACATCAAAAATGGTGCATTGTTGACGATATTCTTTTTGAGGGCGAATGCAAGTAATGTAGAGACGAGACTTACTACTTTTTTCTGAAAAATATTTTTTCGCGACGGAAGGGCGGTCTGTGGCCGCCCCTGGACTTGGCCGCCCCTCTGCGACGCAGACCTCTGCTGCCGGGTCAGCTCGCCCCCGGTTTCACACGGTTCTAAATTATGCAGCTTTTAAATTATGTTGCGGTATACTATTAAGCATTGTATCCAGGGCCGTGTTAAGGGGGGGGGGGCGAAGGGGGTGTTCGCCCCGGGCGCCCTATTCAAGGGGGCGCCAAAATCAACAAAGGCGCTAGTACTAATAATTTACTGCTTCAAAAAAACATTTTTTAATTTTTCAGTTACCTACCGATTTCGATTTTTCTAGGACCATGATTTCGCATACAACTACTGAAATCTTTGTAAGTTGTCAATTCGGAACTTGTCTACGTCTACCGATGCCTATGTCATTGTGGAATATTTTAATTGATTTCGCTATTCTCCCCGAGATGACGCGGTGGCGGCCGGCGCTTGACGATTTCACGTTGACGCGAATCGTAAAAAGGGTTGTTCTGTAAATAAAGAACCCAACTTTCGCAAACGAGCAACGTGTTAGGTAGAGGTATCGACATAGATTTTTGGTTTCTGGATATTAATAGTAAATTAGTTGGTAAGTACAATAAGTACATACCTACATTCATAAAGCTGAATCCTGAATCTGTATTTAAGGAAACCCTGTTGAAGACTTGTTTTTGTTGAACATGAATTTGAATATTAACGTCCAATTCTTGATGTGGCAAATGATAAAAGTACTAAACAATCACACACTGTGTTTAGAATAACGTAGCAACCTGGTCGTTTCTATTGTGGCAAATTTTCGTATCTTGTAAATTGTAAAAATGTTCTTTCTGGTATGAGGTTCTGCGTCCTGGTGCAAAATAAAATGTAAAAATTAAAAGTTATTTGCTCTTGTGAAGTATAAATGAAAAATATGTAAGTAAACTAAAATCGCTCTTTAACTGTAGGTAGGTACACTAGATTGTGACAGGTACCTAAATATTTAACGTCCCTAGAATTCCGTAAGCGGCGTCCATATTGATATTATTGATAGGTAACAGAGGAAAGGACAATAATCAACAGAATTTACGTTTGACGCGCACGAATTCTAAATTTGAGTAGATAGAAATTAATATTAAACTCTGTTCTTTGAAGCACAGAAAAAGGTTATAGTTTCTGTGTTCGAAGTTAGGTTAGAACCATATAATATCAAGGTTAAGGTTAGGCCTCTGTCGCAAGAACTGACATTTCTGCCAGACATGCTAAATACGTCAATACGCCCCTGGAGGCGCCCAAAACAATTATGCCAACCTTGTATTACCAAATTAAGAAATGTCATTTCTGGTGTACAGTTAAAGAAAGATTTTAGTCTACATATTTTATTTAATTTAGTTAATACTCGTATAATTTTGATTTGGGAGGGGCGCCAAAAAAGAACTTTGTCCCGGGCAAATTTTTACTTTAACACGGCCCTGATTGTATCAATGAATTTATATAACTTTTACATTGCTACATTTTTGTTATTGGACCTCCGTCTCCATTTAAATTTATGACACATTCAGAAAATAAACCAACGCTGACAGGGTGTAGGTATAATCGCATTTGCCTTGGATATCCAAGCGTCATGTTTGTTTACTCGAACGCTACAGTCAAAGCTGTATATATAAACATAGAAAAAATAATACAGAAATTATTAAATCGTATTCGAGAAATAATCTCGACAAATACCACTCGTGCCGGAAATTTTTCTAGATAATTTTATTCTCAAGCCCTATTTTGCCCATTAGCAAAACCACTCGTACAAATTGGGCTTTTATTTTCAGAGATAAAAGACCAATTTGTACTCGTGATCTTTCTAGGCAAAATAGCGCTTTCGAAAAAATTATCGATAAAATTTCCTGCACTTGTGATATAAAGCCGGGTCCAGACCAAGCAGACAAAACAACGACAAGACAGAAACATTCATGTTTCGCGACAAATCCAAGACATTTCTGAAACATTTTTGTCTAATTTTTGTTTTGTTCCCAAATTCGGAGACTTTTGCATGTCCCGTCTCGAGTCGGTAAAGATCAAAGAGTCTCTGTTTTGTCCGCGTATTTTACGACAAGTTGTCGGCGCAGTGTGGACGGCCTATGTTGACAAAAGGAGACAAACGAATTTAGGTCTGTTCTTGTGTAGTGAACTACTCCGTCTTTAAAAAAATGTCATCAGGAGAAAAAAAAGTGGAACATGGAAAATACGTGCAAATTAACTCTTTCGCTACCGAGCTGCTTCAAACGTCTAGTGTCACCATTCCCAGCCAATTTACATGGCCTCGGACCCACTGTCGTATATATACGGCAGGCATGAAAAAAAATGCAGAAAAATGCTGCTGATACTCTTTAAATATAAATCTTTATTTTCGTTTGTATCTTTTGAACAATTCATATATTTTTAACAAAGAAACTCCACACTTATGCAGTGGTCAACAACAGAATAGGATAGAAACATGACTTACGAAATTCCAGCAGCATAGCGAGAGTGAGGGTTTCATCCGCTAGAGGCGCTGGCTAAATGACGTATTAATATGGCATTGGGTGTGGAGGTTTTGTATCAGTGCCGGATATGTAAGGCACTGGTTCTGGATGCACGTTAATGGTGTTGGATATTTACGGCAGTGGGAGTGCAGACACGGCAAAAAAAATGCTGTCGCATATATATAACATCGGTTGTCTAGACCATTCTAGAACTGAAGGTTATATATATATATACGGCAGTGGGTGTGGTGGCACGCTTCTTCTGTCGTATATATACGGCGATGGTAGCGAAAGGGTTAATAGAAATTTACAGAGAACATCCATTATTATGGGACTCTAAAAACAAGGACTACAAAAACCGTTACAAGAAAGCGTTTGGTTTTTCTTCTTACAATATTGCATGACGAGGAGAGAAAACTAAAGCCGCTGGCTGCTAGCAATAATTATTCGTCATCGTTCTGGTGGAAACGCCACATGGTTAAACAAAGTAACTTTGTTGCACTTTTGTCCTTGTGGTGTGGACAGTTTGTCTCAATTTTGTCTTGTAGACAATACCTTTTTTTGTCGCAACTTTGTCTTGTGTTTTGTCTCCAAATCGTGTTGCATTTTTGTCTGCTTGGTCTGGACCCGGCTTTACATACGCGATCATTGCCATATAGGAGGGAGAAAAAAACGGACCTCTTCTCACCCACTTATCACCTCGCTGCATCCGGTCTTGGGCCGGGGCGCAGCATCGCGCCGGGCTCTTAGCCCATTATTATGTGGCCGCATGTCCCCCCCGAAGAGGAGTCGGACCGTGCAAACACCGCTCGGTTCGACTCGCTCCCATCCGCCGCGGTCCCGGTTCGCTTTCTCCGCACCTCGGCCTGTCGGGATGACGGTGGGCGACGTGGTCGGGCAAGGCCGCCTCGGATTAGCCGGGAGTCGGCTTCCGGACGGGCGACCCAGGTGTCGGAGGGACAATGGAGAGTGGATGTCTCTTCTCTCAAATCGAGATGGCACGGTGACGAAGATAGACAAAGTAAGTAATAGAGGAGACTGCTACCTCAAATTGTCGTACTTAATTGCACGGGCGTAGCCAAGGGGGGGGTTTCGGGGGTTCAAACCCCCCCCCCCCCCCCCCGAAATAAGCAAAATATTACCTAATATTATACCGAAAAAATACGAGGAGTGAAGAGTTAAATTATTATTACGTTTGAATATATCATGTAGTAATAGTAGCGCCTAGCGCCATCTTTTGACGAGAGGCAGACGCAGTTGCAGCCGAACTATTTTGTATTGTAGGGACACTTTGTGTTGTTTCTCGATTATTCGCCACGCCCCTCGGTCGAAATGAGCGGAACTTTGTGGAAGTCCGTGGAAGTTTTTGGACGGCTACTGGGCTGCTATACAGGGTGAGTCACATCTAAAGACAGAGCCGAAAACACAAGGTAGAATTCGCTAAAATAAGCACATATGCTTAA
The DNA here is from genome assembly GCA_963920635.1 of Pseudeuparius sepicola. Classification (NCBI taxonomy): domain Eukaryota; kingdom Metazoa; phylum Arthropoda; class Insecta; order Coleoptera; family Anthribidae; genus Pseudeuparius; species Pseudeuparius sepicola. Next base: position 10,492,119 of record OY987302.1, on the reverse strand, counting down.
TAAACATTAGTTCAAAAACTCTTGGTTCTCCATATACGAGTGTTGAAACTTTTCCAAATATTTTTTAATTTTTTTCTAGCCCGTTTAGGAATTATTTTATACATATTATGGGTTGTCGTTTTGTGCAACAATTTGGCCCTGTTCAGATGAGCAGCGGCGTAGATACAAATAATAATTTTATTTTAAATGCCAGTATAATCACCTTGACACTAGTTTAAAAAATCCTAAATTACAAAGAAACTGTACCAGAAATAAAAAAATACCAAGAGGCATTTTTGTTCCAAATTAAATAGGCTATCCAAAATTTTTGGTTTTGCACAGGGCCGTACTACTTTTTTTCTACAATTATTTACATTAACTATTTGTACCTACGCCGCTGGTGATCGGAACGGGGTCAAATTATTCCACAAAATGGCAACCGTCCAGTGTATAATGTGTACCAAATTTGGTTGGAATTCCTAAATGGGATCGAAAGAAATTAAAAAAATATGTTATTTTTGGAAAATTTTCAACACGCTGTATATGGAGAACCAAGCTTTTTGGGCTAATGTTTATTAAGCATATGTGCTTATTTTAGCGAGTTCTATCTTGTGTTTTCGGCTCTGCCTTTAGATGTGACTCACCCTGTATAAGCGGCGCCGCGGCGCGTGACCGCGCTTACGGCAGTATTGTTCCATGCGAACTCGAAGCGAATAAAAGTGAAAAGTGGTGAACGAATAGTGAAGAGAATTAAGTGTACCGTGTAAGTGAGTAATTTTAGTGCGCTGTTATTCGATGACCTGGTTAAGGATAGATACGTGAATCATTATTACTGTCGAAAAATGGAGGGGAAAAAAAGGAAGGGTGATAAACTTAAAGGTATGGACTACTGGAAAAAGTGGTGTAGTCAAGGTCAAGGGGTTTCTAATAAAGAAACAAATTTGGATTTAGCTATCAAAGCTTCAGCTACCTTGGCATGCTGATAAGAAGACTGCCTACCCCGAAATCTAGTTTGGAATGCCTAGATATGTGCGATAAAAACCTTTATCCTAATATTTACACATTACTACAAATCTTGGCTACCATTCCTGTATCCACTGCTACCCCAGAAAGGTCTTTCTCGAGCCTAAGGAGACTGAAAAACTATTTACGAAACACTACAAGTGAAAACAGACTTAATGGTTTGGCTCTAATGAACATTCACTATGGAACAGAAATTCATGCAGATGAAGTAGTGGATATATTTAAAAGAAAAAGCCGAAGATTTCTTCTTTAATGGTTTTAGATTTAGCGCAGAGGAACGAAATTAATTTATCCATTTCATTTAAAGTTAAGAACTTTATAAATATGTCGTAGTTTTTCGGATGAATATATATATATATATATTAAATTTCATGTAAGTATATTTTTGTTGTTTTATTTACTTCTCAAACTAAACCCCCCCAAAACTAAATCCTGGCTACGCCCGTGCTTAATTGGACGCGTAGAAGGTCCTACTCGTACTGCGCACGCCTACTGCGCACGCCAGCGATGTCATGTGCGCCGTGACATGGTTTGGTGGCATTGTAGATGGTGGCGCTTGTTTGCATAAATTTGAAACTAATCGAAAGTTTTTAATCCCGCTGTTTTTAATCTCCCTGTATCTGACTAGTTATCCTTGAAGAAGGAGCAAATTTGGGCTTAGCGCTCAACCGGGACAGTCTTTGTATATGGCGGGATGCCGTTTCCGTTTTTACAGTAGCGCGCAGCTTTCAGTTGCTTCGACAAACTGATCGACCAATCCTCATTTTTCGTGAAATCCTGCACTACAGGCAAAAAATTATAAGGTACATTTATGTCTTTAAGTTTAGGAATCCTTCATAATATAGCAATTCTAATTTAAATTTCCAATTATGAAGAAGTAGGTAGGTACTTACACAAACACCTAATGCCAGTTTGGTGTATAACCTGAAAGGTTATTTTATATTACAAAATTACTTACCGATGGATTATTATCCTCAAACATTTTAGTGTTGGCGGTCAGGCAAGTGCCACAAGCCGCACAGCTAAGCATAATAACTCGAAAAAGTATCTAGATACCACATACTGACGCCTATCACCGTGTCAGATATCAAAATATTGTGTCAAAACTTGGTTACTATTCAGGGCGATTTCCGTCTTTTTTACTTACAAGCTTTTAACTTGCAATGTATGGTGTTTAGGTAAAATCTTGCAAGCTGAATTAGAACCACTTCCTGACATCCGATTGAGCTGAAATTTTGTATACACCTTTAGTTCCGGTGACAATACAATATACAATACTCAATATTGTAATACTTTTAAAATGGCCGTCGCCAGAAGATGGCGGATGATGTATTTTTTGTCAACCTCCTTAATATGGGTATCAAATAAAAGGGCTTGAAGAATAGAAAACGATAGAGTTAATGACATCACACTAAATTCAATATGGCCGCCGCTCCAAGATGGCGGATAATGTATTTTTTTGTCAACCCCCTTAATATGGGTATATCGAATGAAAGGAAAGGGCTTGAAGAGTAGAAAACGATAAAGTTAATGACATCACACTATATTCAATATGGCCGCCGCTCCAACACGGCGGATTACATTTTCTTTTCCCTTAATATGGGCATTAAATGAAAGGGCTTGAAGAGTAGAACTAAAAAGTTGAAAATAAAATTAATAGTAAAAAATATTTTTAAAAACAAGCTTTTATTTAAATGCTCTGAAAAGATGAAAATAAACTTTATAATAAATCAGACCAAGGCAAACCCATAATTTTGTTGCATTATACATTATACAACTGTAGGTATATGATATAAAAGCTTGTTGCGAGAATATATATACCTATCTTGAAAGTAATTTTAAGTAGAAAATGTATTTTTCTATAAAAGATATTTACACACGAGAATCTCGCGACAAGCTTTTATATCATATACAGTTGTATAATGTACTTAACAAAATTATGGGTTTGCCTTGGATTGATTTATTATAAAGTTAATTTTCTTCTTTTCAGAGCATTTAAAATTTAAATAATGGTTATTTATGTACCAAGGTACTGAAGTTCAACTTTTTATGACTCATGTGGAATTTAGTTGCCGAGGCCCCTGGCCGAGGCAAATAAACCACATGAGTCATAAAAAGAACTTCAGTGCCGGGGTACATATACTCGTATTATATTTTTTTTGAAATCGGAAAAAAATGATTTATAAGGTAAGAAAACAATCATACGGGATCACCCGTCCATGAATCAACTGCGCGCGGCGTTGCTTGACTTTGACGATCACTCTACCTAGGTCAAGTGTATGAAAAGACACGGCACCTTCGAACAGACAAACCAAACTGCTGCTTGTTGTGCAGCCTCCATAACAAATCTATTGATATTCAAACCTACTAAAATATTTATACTGAAAGATTGCGCTGCTATAGGTAAAAATTTCGCAATGTGTACTAGGCCTACTTATTGAAAAAATCGTACAATAATGGGCTACTTCAGTGTCGATTTCTGAGCTTTTAATGGCGATTTCGGGACACTTCATACTACCGATTTCAAGAAAAAGCTTGTTTTTAAAAATATTTTTTAATAGGTACACATAGAGCTTTGACTCCTTCATGGGATTGTTTATTCAAAGCTTGCTATGTAGTGGGGACAGTCCCAACGGAAACCACTGGAAGACTATGCCTACCGATAACCCAAACGACTTAGAACGTACCCACTAAGAGGCTTATCAAAGTCTCGACTCGATAACGCCCACACCAGCTCAGGTGCAGTAAGAAATAAGGGGGGGAGGGGGGAGGCTGGTGCGGGCCCCGACACCACCAGAGAGAAGGGAATAACTCCGGCTCCGTTAGCGCGGCAGATACATAAAATTACAATAAGTTAGGAGGCGGGCGCGCCGAGATATGTAGGAATTACCCTCAATTAATTGCGAGGAAGATAGAGGCCCCAATGCCGGCGTAGATAAGGGGCCTTGGCGCGAGGAATTGCGAGCTTGTTATGAGAATTGTTTTTAACGAATTGTCTGCGGATAGTGGGGTGTTATCTCGCGGCAAGGATGTGTATACATAATTGAGGACATTTGCACATATAAGGTGCGAGTTTGTGAATGTTTTAGTCTCCGGTCTGGAAACTAGCTTTATACGGGCGAGTTGGGTTCTGTAAACCTTGTAAGCTTGGTTTCTTCGTGGAGACGTTTGTTTAGATTGCTATTGGTAGGTAAATCGAAATTTTGGCGATTCATTCTAATCCATCTAGCTTCGTTGTTTCTGATTTTAGATAAAAAGTGTAAAGTTGGAGGTAATTGTGTCTCCAATTGACCATTTTCGAACACGTGACTTTGACTTGTCGGTCATTTTGCAAAACTCTCAAATACATGTGAAATCGATAGTTTGCATATAGTTCTAAGATAAATTAAAGCCTTATTAGGAACTTTAAAACCTAAGAGGATTCATATTACTATAGAAAAATAATCAATTTACCGGTAGGTGCTATTAAGGACCTTCAAAAGTTTGGGGATTTGATGTTATAGGGAATCAAAAATTTAGTGTGTTGCATTTGTTTAAGACTTTTGCAGTTTTTCGTGTTTTCTTCCCTGTAAAATGGATAGTACTGACTATTACAAATCTCTTGATGAAGATGTTAAATGCAGGTATGAAGGCAAATCGAAAGTTGTTGACAGCATCGATTCATATAAGCTTAAAGCGATGGATTTTGACAACTTCGACCTGGTCGGATCTGATTCTCACTCACAGTTTTTAGTGCTTAAGAGCATTCAATCTTTCGAATTTTACGAATCTGGATTAGGTAGTGCCTCGGGTAGTGCAGAATGTTGGTATGAAACAAGTAAACCCGAATACTTATGTTGTCGGTGGAAGGATACGATTGCCATTAAATTTATAATAAACAAAGTTAACAAAGCCATTATCAATTCTGCATTTTTATTTGTATTGTTGGAAACATTGCAGTGAGCTAATAACTTGATAAAGATACCTTTATAAAAAGTTTATTTTATTTAAGAAAACTTAGAGAATGATAGTTTCCCACATTCCCTAAGCTACTTACCTCTTCTTACGTTTATTTGCGTTTGATCGAACTTTCGTGTCTTTTAACCCAAATATGCGAGTACTTTCTCAAGGGCTGTGATGTCACAATTTTGATTATTAGGAATCCAATCAATTATCTTTATCTGCAAAATTTGCTGGTGCACCTAAAAGCTTTCACTTTGTTAATAAAATGTCTGAAACAAATTCGTCCATATTTTAACTGGCTTTCACTCAGAGAAACTAATTTTAAAGCTCTAATTCACATTTCAGGCTGCCCTTTTGAAAGAAAATTAAGCTTTTATCGTGTTTTGAAGGGCTACTACATAACAGGTATCCGATAAAAAGGTACATTGTCCCCGTTTCCACTGCACAAAAGGACTGCACTTTCAGATTTATATGAAGCCGCGGTGTTATACTTAAATATTAACTAATAAAACTAACCCACATTCAATTATTTACATGAAGAAAATAATAAAAATAACAACAGGATTATTTGGCAATTTCTCGTGTTTGTCCTGCATCAAACATGGCCACCGATTTGTGACGTCATATAAAAATGGTCCGAGACTAACGATAAAGACAGGCCATGGCGCTAACGCATAATCGCGTAGTCACGTGTCCAACTTAGTCCTATATAATAAAAGGCATTTTTGGAGATAAGTAGAAAAAACAAATTTCGTAAAAATTTGGCGAGTTTTCTTTCATCTATTACATTATTGGTTTTGTGCATCCAGGCTTTCTCTAATTGTTTTTTCAAAATTTTCAATCTGCCTCAGCTGTTTTGGGCTGAGAGTTAAGCGGCACTGCACTCAAATATTTTGGCACATTCTCAAAAATTGTTAGGACCTTCCTTTAGCTTAGGTGATATTCTCTATAGGCATTTTCCTCCCACGGCACATTTGTCCACTTTAATTGTTTCACTTTCTTGAAAATGTGTTAGCCACACATACTTAAGGCTTTTTTTAGAAATTAAATCTTAGTTGGAATTTGGCAAATCCATTTTCGGCGCAAATTTTCATCCCGAGGCAAAGCAAATGCGTTGTTATGGTGGCATTTTCTTCCTGGCCTTTGTAATATGTATAAATATAATATAAACAGACCCAATATTTGGTATTTAGGTTACTTTTTACGAAATAAAAATGATAACTCACCTCAGTATACTGTAAATATTGACGAGGTCCCAGTTGATCGGCAGCGTGAAAGGACGAATAGAAACCGTATCAGGGCGTGGGTCGACAACGAAAATCCTCGAGTACGTTACAACACACAACACAAAGCCGAACGTGGTCAACGGGAACGGCTTCTAGCCACCCGGACCGTCAGAACTCACGGATCTCCCGTAAGCAGTTCACCCGTCTGTGTCTCAGGCTTCACTGTCCATTGCGTTCATTCCGGGGGGAGAATTCCCCTTACAGCGCTCACGCGTCAGCGCGAGCGGCACCAAGGAAGCCATAGTTGGCCATGGTCTCAAAAATCAGTCATTTTTAAAACTTTCCAACGATATAATACTCTATATGGTTATTCAGGAAAATAATGGAAATAACTGTGATTGCATAATATGCACAAAATCTTTTGAAAATAAAGTAAAACATTGATTTCTTAAAACGCTTTTGCAAATATAACCAGACAATTTTAAATTGCCAGTATAAAGAACCGGTTTTTGTTTTATTTACGGGCAGTCGTGCCGTATTCCCTTGACAAATTTCCCTGCTGGCCGAAACAATATGAGGTCTGCGGCTTTCGCGCTGGCGCAACACTCCGAACGGCCGCGTGTAATCGCGTCCCGGCCGTGATTTTTATTCGTAATAACTGTCGCATTTGGGCAGCCGTCCAAATTTTTTATTAAAGGCCCCCGTTTCGGCCACCCACGAGCCGCCAGCCGCCGGAGATCTACCGGGGCGATATCGAAAGAAGCGCTTTCACACACATGTATCTACAACATACCTTGTACTCGTATCCCACCAGACCAATAATATTGACTCTCTAATTATTTTAGACCGAATAGACCGTCAGATATTGACAGATTTACGTGCCCCAGATTAAGGGAAATTTACGAGTGCCGCCTGGGGCACAGCCGACTCGAGGAGAAGCCCTGAAGTAGATAAAACTGGCAACAAGGGATGCGGGTCCACGTCGCGTGCCAGGACACTCCCTGTCAGTTGATTTTTTACAAGAAATTTACCAGAATTAATTTGTGTAGTGCGCACGGGCGTAGCCAGGATTTAGTTTTGGGGGGGGGTTTAGTTTGAGAAGTAAATAAAACAACAAAAATATACTTACATGAAATTTAATATCTATATATTCATCCGAAAAACTACGACATATTTATAAAGTTCTTAACTTTAAATGAAATGGATAAATTAATTTCGTTCCTCTGCGCTAAATCTAAAACCATTAAAGAAGAAATCTTCGGCTTTTTTTTAAATATATCCACTACTTCATCTCCATGAATTTCTGTTCCATAGTGAATGTTCATTAACCATTAAGTCTGTTTTCACTTGTAGTGTTTCGTAAATAGTTTTTCAGTCTCCTTAGGCTCGAGAAAGACCTTTCTGGGGTAGCAGTGGATACAGGAATGGTAGCCAAGATTTGTAGTAATGTGTAAATATTAGGATAAAGGTTTTTATCGCACATATCTAGGCATTCCAAACTAGATTTCGGGGTAGGCAGTCTTCTTATCAGCATGCAAGGTACCTGAAGCTTTGATAGCTAAATCCAAATTTGTTTCTTTATTAGAAATCCCTTGACCTTGACTACACCACTTTTTCCAGTAGTCCATACCTTTAGGTTTATCACCCTTCCTTTTTTTCCCCTCCATTTTTCGACAGTAATAATGATTCACGTATCTATCCTTAACAAGGTCATCGAATAACAGTGCACTAAAATTACTCACTTACACGGTACACTTAATTCTCTTCACTATTCGTTCACCACTTTTCACTTTTATTCGCTTCGAGTTCGCATGGAACAATACTGCCGTAAGCGCGGTCACGCGCCGCGGCGCCGCTTATATAGCAGCCCAGTAGCTGTCCAGAAACTTCCACGAACTTCCACAAAGTTCCGCTCATTTCGACCTAGGGGCGTGGCGAATAATCGAGAAACAACGCAAAGTGTCCCTACAATACAAAATAGTTCGGCTGCAACTGCGTCTGCCTCTCGTCAAAAGATGGCGCTAGGCGCTACTATTACTACATAATATATTCAAACGTAATAATAATTTAACTCTTCACTCCTCGTATTTTTTCGGTATAATATTAGGTAATATTTTGCTTATTTCGGGGGGGGGTTTGAACCCCCGAAACCCCCCCCCTTGGCTACGCCCGTGGTAGTGCGGGTAGTGCTATCGTCGCCAGATTGCTACTCCGAGGCAGTGTGTCTCTGGGTGGAAACAGACAGCCCGAAGTGCTGGCGACAGCTTTTTTATAAATTTGTTTTGTTTGTGAAAAAATGAAACATTTTAAAAGTTTTTTAAAAGTTCGAAGTGAAGAATCGTTCCTTTACAATTTCAAGCCTCAAGGTGCCTAGAACCGTTGAGTTAAGCTATAACTTAGTTATATACCTGGTTGTAAGTCAGATCGTAATAATAACTTGAAGTATAGCTAGGTTTTCTTTGCTTGACGGCAAGCGGTCAACTTGTATTCGTTTTGGGCTTTCCAAAGGACGAATATTTAAGAATAAAATGATTAAGGGCCAATTGCATATAGACAAACTAAAGTACCCTTTAAAATTAAAAGAGATTTCTAACAATCCAACCATGGTTTAGTATTGTTGCAAAAGTTTCTTTACCTAATGTTAAAGTCAAAAGATAATTTAGTCGAATGTATTATGAGATTGACCCTAACTGCCATTTCAGTCAGAAGAGATTACCCTCCTTCACAACATGCGGTTCTCTGTTCCCTTGTTGTCTGTATTTTTATGAAAATTTGACCATAAGAGGGAAGATAGATAATCATCATTTGCCTGATGGCGCACTTTGCGAAAAATTTTCACAAAAATTCGACTTACAACAAAACGTAGTCCCCTCTATTTGCCCAAATTTACTATATTATTTGTCGAAAATGTACCTATCCACACCAGGAATTGTACTTATTATGAATACTTATACTTCTGTGTATATTTTGTTACTTGTTATTGCTTTCATTGTCTGTTAAACAAACGTCCCTACTTACTTAGGTACCCTATTATTGAAACAAATTTCACAAATGTATCTAAGTGCAGACTGCCCTATACGGCATAGACCCGTTGAACCGTCCCGCTGCGGCGTTGCCACATGTTTGCCCAGGGCTTGTAAGCTTGAGAACGTTGTGCCTGGGGATAACATATGGAAAATCCGATTTTCCTATTTAATATGTTAATTATGTATAACATAATACATTTTCATACTTTTGAATAGGTCGAAATCTCGATTTTTCCTTACAAGATTACTCCCTTATTTCAACCCTTTAGCCACCTGCAACACTCAAGCCTTTGGTTTTCCAAAGCCAGGTTCTATTAATTAATCATTTAGTGTTAAGGAAAATCGAATTTTCCATATTGTTATCCCCAAGGGCCACTGGTAAATTTTCCTTCATTCTACTCAGCATCGATGTACTTTTCAACCCTCTTCGAGGCTTGTATGCAAAAATGGGGCACCTAAATCTGTCACTATTTGACAGTCTACAACTTCCAATAGAAATTTTAACGCATTTCTATGTTTACTGATACAAAACTTTTTTGTATTGCTACATGCACATATTAAAATAGAGAATGATGTAAATAAGATATACATATACCCAACAAACATTTAAAGTTAAAATTACCTTATTTTTACTATTCAACTAATCAGAAATTTATTTTGTTAAAAATAAAAATTTGGAAAGTGGAAAAAAGTGTTAGAAATTGTGATTAAAAACCAGTTAAATGAATTTCCTGGCAAGGCAGATATTTTAACAATATATCAAGCTGGGTTTAGAAAAACATTCTCTTGTGAAATTGCTCTGAAAACATTAGTTTGTAATTGGAAATCTGAAAGTGATAAAGGTAAAATTGTTGGAGTTGTATTTTTAGATCTAAAACGTGCTTTCGAAACAGTCAATATTGAAATTCTTTTGGAAAAGTTATCGAAAATTGGTATTAATGGAGTTGCATTTATATAAAAAATGTCAAATTCATGTAGGCGATACAGGATGAAATTGAAAATAATTTACAAGAAGATTTAAATAATTTGAACATATCTTTTTATGTAACAATAAATTAAAATTCAATGTTTCCAAAACAAAATTTATGATTATCTTTAATAAGAAAATAAATGAAAGTTTTACACGCACTTTGAAAATAAATAATGAAAATATAACACGTTTACAAAAATTACTGAACAGAGCGTTTAGAATTATTTTAAATTGTAACGAACGTACGAATGCATCATTTCGATGCATCAAAATCTAAATATGTTAAGGGTTAATCAAAATATGCTGACAAATACTTACCTACGTTTATTTTTATATATATTATAAAATAAAGAGTTTCTTCATTTAGTTGGAATATACCTACCTATCTGTGACATTCAAAATGGGCATTGATAATATTAACGGAATGACGTAACCTTTTATAGGTTACATTCAATTGAAAAGCGTTACACTTTGATAGGAATCTTTATTATTTATTCTTTTAGATGGATTCCAACTACCTGGAATGACAGGATGCCGATGCTGGTTGATTACTATGCCATAAGAAAGGCTTGTTTATATCACTTTTGGTCTGAGAATATAAACTTATTACCGCTGGGTTTCTTGGACATGATTAAGCACATAGTGATAGATCACAATCGGACAACCAAAAATCACCAGATTCTCCGTGACAGTTGTTTAAAGATTTTCGTTCGGAAGCACTTTTCATAATGCGTTTTTCATTAATTTTGCGGCGAAAAACAAATTTTGAGTTTTGCTTTAGATCAAATTATTTTGCTTATTTACTGTAACTTTTTTATGTCTTCCTGTTCCTAGTTTTCCAGGAATGTAGGGAGCAATAACATTAAATGTTCCGCTAATAGTAAACAGCATAATAGATCGGGAGATAGTGACAGATTTTTGGACGTGATTTTACTCAGTATGCCTTTAAAATTATGTTGCGTATTATATTCCCACAATAATCAGAGAATAATCACCCTGGGTTCTTCATATGAAAAACTGAGTTTTCATTTATTCGAAAAATATGCGTTTTAATATGATTTTAGTCAGGCTGCCATGTGTTTTGTAATGAAGTTCAAAATAGAAAATTCGTCGGAAAACCATAGGCATACCGTTAGCGTGGGCCCAAAGGGCTATTATTGTCACGTGAACTTATATTTTAATAATCAATTTTTCCACGTTTCTGAATAGGCTGCCAATGAGAATTAGGTACGCAAGTTCTTGTTATGAAACTGCTGAAAAAAGGATGGCAAACCGTTAGCGCATGTCCAAGTACAGTTTAAATTTAATGTTATTTAATCATGAAACGATATATTCGATGTAAATTGTACTTGGACACAGCCCACGCTAACGGTATGCCTATGGTTTTCTGACGAATTTTCTATTTTGAACTTCATTATAAACACATAGCAGCCTGTCTAAAATCATATAAAAACGCATATTTTTCGAATAAATGAAAACTCACTTTTCCATATGAAGAACCCAGGATGACTCGCTGATTTATACCTTATTATCGTGAGAATATACGCAACATAATGCCCTTTGAAAGGCATACTGAGTAAAATCACGTCCAAAAATCTGTCACTATCTTTCGGTCTATAACAATCGTACTCAAATACTTGTAATGTTACACCAGTATTCAATAATAAAAAAGTGGTATGATTCTTACTACACCTTAATGACTTCAGTGTCCATTTATTGACCCTTAAAAACCTGCATTCATATACTGAAACATGTTATGCAATTTCATTCCAAATCCTATTGAATAACCAGAACCAGAACATAATCTACCTGCTACAAACCCCAGATACTTCTTCTTCTTTAGATGATGGGCTTGACATATAAGTCATTTACCCAGTTCTGGTGTTTATTTCAACACCCTTCTGTTCTTGGTAGGATTGCGTCTGACTCTTGCATCGTATCCCACCAAAATAACTTCTTAAAACTTTCAAATTATCTATTTTCTTGTACCTATAACATGAACATATTCCTATTTTTCATTGAGGTTTGATGAAGAGGGGTGTCATTGAACATAAACAACAAAGAAGAAGACCCTTCTCTCTCCCGGGCACCAGGGGAGCATTGCACATTACCGAAATGGTGTGTATTTCTTTTGTTACAGACATTACATTTTTTAAATCTAATAAAAAAAGTCCATTGTTATTGTTGTAGGTACCCAAGTTACGCGAGATTACGTCGGTGCAACAATAACGGTGAACTAAACCTTCCGATTGGATACGCGCAACGAGTGAAATTCTCATTCCGATTTTTACGGATATCGGGTGTCCCCTTCTGACGCGACGGGCATTCAAATGAGATACAAAACACGCCGCAATTACCGGTATTAATGAATTTTAATTGGATTTGGGATCGACGCGCGAAAGATTACGACCTGGCAGCTCGGGCAAAGGAATCACCGGAGCGAATTTATGTGCGAATTAATGACGTGTGCAAATAGCGAGAGGCAAAAAGATGATTGCTACAACGGGCGCCGATAAATGAACGAGGTACGTTCTTTTACAGGCTTTGTCTGCTTCGCAATGATTTACTTCAACATTATTTTTTTAAATCGATTATATTAATAAATTTCTTAGACAAAATATAACTAGATGAATCTTTCATAAGAAATTAATCGTAAAATACATCAATCTACTGCATGGGTTTTTATAAAAACCAAACCAGACAATATTGGGAAGTAAAAAGTAGGATTCAGTGAATGTAACACTATGTCCTAAGAAACACTCAATTAACAAGATTATTGTTCATTTTACTAAATAAAATAAATTAATTGTCATCAATATTATCGAAAAATGCCTAATGTACCTAACATGACAAAAATTGATGTGTATGTCAAGAACATCTCCAGTATTATTTATTATTTATTTTGATGTGATCTATACAGTGCCCGCCAAAAAGTCTGCACCATATTTTTTTTTTAGTAAATAACTTACGGAGAATTTGTTTGCGTCATCAGGTTTTGCTTGCTATAGAACCAAAATTGACATAATTAAATGTTGTGACGTAGTCTCTTTTACATGTCAAATTTGACATTAATGAAAAACATTTCCGAAAATGGGCTTATTTAACCGAATTTCGAAAAAAAGTCATAAGAAAAATATGTTTCCTTCGCAATTTTATACCCCTGTGCAAAATTTCAAGAGCCTACTACGATTTTTGGACATTGGACACAATATTTTAAATTTTCTAGATATTTCTGATCAGATCAGCATCACAGAAATATTAATTTTTATGTTTTTATAACTATTTTCTATAGAAAGAAGTTTGTTAATCGAATTTTTGTGTTTATCTGTAAAAATGAGATCAGTTTTGCACCAAGCGTGCTTCTTCAACAAGCCCTTATTTTATTTTTTTTGCAAAAAAAGGAAAAGAAAGATATTTAGACCGTAAACTAAGTATTGTGTAGTATGTATTAAGTCAATAAGTGTTTTAAATTACATAGGATCGACTTTTATGGATTAACAAATACGGAAAAGGGCAAAATATGAAAATCGTAGTAGGCTCTTGACATTTTGCACAGGGGTATAAAATTGCGAAAGAAACATATTTTTCTTATGACTTTTTTCGAAATTCGGCTAAATAAGCCCAAGCAACCCCTGATGCCGCAAACAAATTCTACATAAGTTATTTACTAAAAAAATTTCCCATATGGTGTAGACTTTTTGGCGGGCACTGTACATAGTATACCTACTTAACTAATTAAATTTTCAGTACATGTACAGGGTGTTTCTAAATTATGGTGCCAAAGTAATATGACAGGTAGAAAATGTCATTTTGAACAAAAAATTTCCTATAAACATAAATCCGAAAATGCATAATAAAAAAGTTACAGGTTGATAAAGGTACAGTTGGAAAACATATTTTTCGCAAAAACTTCTACAGAAGTTATGCAATTTACTTGAAACTTAGTGCAGTTCATTAGTGGATGAAGTGCAACAATTTCGTGTAAAAACAATTTATTCCTATCGCCCAGAGGCGGAGCGGCGAGGTAGCTCAATGGGTTTTATACTCATAACTTTTTTGAGGTTATCTTTTTGGTCTTGCAGGTTCATCATTTTAGTGCATCTTTTCATTTTGCAACAAAAGTGAACTCTTGTTCCATGACGATAAAATCAACCGTTTGCGTTGAAATTGGCAAAATGTGCCCCAAAACACTTGTTGACTCCAAAGTTCGAAAAATAAAATTTTCAACTACCGCTTTCATATTTCACGGAATAATTGTACCATTTAAAGTGACAAAAAATTTTCCTTATGAACAATGTACCAAAAATTGTTCGCTTTCAAAATGGAACGAATTGAGATCGACAAAATTTTGACACTTTATTTCAAGAAAAGCAGTGATGTTTCACTCAATGCCTATTAGGCATTTTTTTCTTAGTTTTGAACGTACAATTCATCTGTAATATTTAAATGAGGTAGGTGATAATTTTATTTTTCCAACTTTGGAGTCAACAGATGTTTTTGGGGCACATTTTGCCAATTTCAACGCAAACGGTTGATGGTATCAACCATCAATAGAACAAGAGAACACTTTTGTTGCAAAATGAAAAGATGCACTAAAGTGATGAACCTGCAAGACCAAAAAGATAACCTCAAAAAAGTTATGAGTATAAAACCCATTGAGCTACCACGCCCCTCCGCCTCTGGGCGATGGGAATTATAAATGATTTTTACACGAAATTGTTGCACGTCAGCGACTAATGGACTGCACGAAGTTTCATTTGAATGGCATAACTTCCGTAGAAGTTTTTGCGAAAACGTGTTTTTTAAACTGTAACTTTATCACACTGTAACTTTTTTATTATGCATTTTCGGACCAATGTTTATAGGAAACTTTTTGTTCAAAATGACATTTTCTACCTGTCGTATTACGTTGTCACCATAATTTAGTAACATCCTGTATATTCGTGCATTTTTATGTAATATCCCATTGGATTCGAGCAGTTCAGGAAAAAACACGCAATTAAGAAAACATTAAGGTAGGAACAGGTCAGGAAATAAAAATGAAAAATCCTAGGACGCCTATGGCGGCTCCCTACTGAGTTCAGATCATTAACATTGCTCATATTCTTTCTGACAGTCACTCAGATGTAGATAACTTCATTTGAATTCATTATTTTATTGGTTTTATCTCATTCATTGAACCGGGCGATTAGCTCCGAACACAATATAAATGCATTCGACCCCGTGAGAGAAATTCGGGACAGGTGGAAAACTGCTCTCGACCGTTCATCTACCGTCAGATGATGACCAAGTAGTGTAATGCGACCGTGTCGTAAGCCATTGGAAAAATCACAATCATTAATAATATTTTATAAGTCGCCGATAAATCTCGTGCCGTTCTTCATATGGAGGCGAACGAAAGTCGGGTGAAAGACGAATAAGGCCCGACAGCCTGTACAAGGATATCTGACGGGCGTTTCAAGTTCAAGAATGCATATTACAATAATTTTCTTTTATTGCCGGTACGTGTTTATTTTATTTATTGCCGATAATGTAATTTCTCTCGTGGTGTCCCGTTGCAGGCGAATAGCGTTCGCCGGTGGAAAAACCTGCACGTCTAATGCGGCGACTTGATATTAAGATATAATACGGCATATTCCTGTAATTAATTGTATTTTTTGTCTTGGATTGCTTCATTCTTCGTTTTATAGGTAGGTACACAGCGGCAGATAAAATGCGTGAGACGAACACTCCGCACATATTTAATATTTAATATAATTTGTTAAGAACAAATAATATCTGAAGTCTATCCAAGTTACAGCGGCAGTAGATATAAACAAAGTCACATGACCGCCTTGCGATCGATTACCAGGGTCGGACTAATATGAGATTCCAAGTGGCTTGTAATTCTGAACTAATTCTTTTAGAAGTTCTAAAATTTGTGTTTCTACCTTACGTGGATCTTTATAAATTTCCTTAAATTAAGTAGCAAAATAAATTTACAGAATATACCCACTGCTCGCGATCCGATCTAAAATATACAGGAAACTCGACTAAGGGAAGAGCCGGCCCTGCATTCTGCTCGCCGCGTAAACACTTGACATTTTATGACGGCCAGACCAATAAGAGAATAGGTCACGTGGTGGCCAATGTTTTAATCCACTGCATCTGTAACTTGGATAGACTTTAGGTAGAAATGCGGGAGGTATAGACTACGTTTATCTAGTGACAACTCGATCGGATTGAAATTGATTCAATTGAGTTATGTCAAATCTTTTATAATTCTCTATGAATAAAGAACCCCAGGAAGGAGCAAATTTGGCGGCATGCCGTTTCCAGTTTACACAAGTACTTACCGATAGAATGTTATCCCCCCAAAGATTTTGTTCTGGTAGTCACGGAATAGCCGCAGGCTGCACAGCTAACCATAATAGATCTCCAAAAAGTCGGTATTATTATACTTATTCCACAGTAGGTTGGTGCACAATCTGGCCAACTTCTGTTTGGGAATAGCGGCTTGACTTGAAATTTTAAATATGATTGAATTTCAATCTGTAGGGTTTACGCCGTATATTTGAGTCCGCTCCAGTGAATTCAAACCTCTCTCAATCGGATCGAATGCGTCGAGATAAACGTACTCATAGTAAACACAGAGAATTTTCAACGACTGTCAATATGAACACATGAAATGACATAATTTGTGACATATTACTCAGTCAAGTTATGCCCAGGTATTATTGTAAGTAATATCCAGGGACCCTTTAAAGTAAGGGGACCCAGCATTATACTTTCCAAAGTGAGGCCGTTTCTTTCCCCATTCTAATGGTCTCAATGTTGCCAACTATGCCATTTTATTGGAGAATCTATGGATATAACAGGTACTTTGATTGTTAGTAAAAATTAATATGATTTCTAAAAATTAGACTTGACAATGTTCTGTCATCAAACACAGAATATGGCCAATAAAGCCAAAGTGCCAAATGAATCAAATTTATTTTATATTTGAATTTGGTTTCCTGCAACTATTTCCAGGAATTTAAGTAATATAAGTATGGTAAGTCAGTGTCGATTTTGCTTATTTGAGAATTTGTCGCTATTGCACCTTGTTACCAGGTTCCTCAAACCATTTGTAATATATGTAGGTATAATAGGTACGTACTTGAACTTTCTTCCCTTGTTGAATGTATCTACCCAAAGAACTTTCACAGATTTCGGGATGGACTAATAAGATTAGGTCTTGTACTTAGTTCTAATCATGTAGTTTTTCTCGGTGCTCATTTTTGTAATTTTATTTCTCTCCCAAGGTACCTCACAAACGTAAAATAAACTTATAGTTGTAGATAAAAACTGTTTAAAAAAAGACCTGACTGAAGCTACCTGCTTAATAATTTAATATTTAGGAAATACAATTTTTGTTTTGAAATACTTACTTATACGTAATGCCCACGTAATGGGAATTGTAGGATTACTACAGGTGAGACAAGAAAAATCTGGTTGCAATTATTGGGACTACTACAGGCGGCCGCATTACCTTTAACTGACTATCTGGAAGTTAGAAAACGTAAAAATTGTGAATTATGGGAAATATTTTGCCTCCTTTGGAATCTATGGCACTGGCATGTCACATAAAACCTGATGGCAGTTGAACACTGACATATAACATAACCTTGTACCAGCCCACTTATGTGGTCTCCTTGGAGATATACAGAAAACAAGGCTTCACTTTTCCTATGTGATAGACTGTGACATGCTGGGTCCCCTTATTTTAAAGAGTCCCTGGTAATATCATAAGGGCATCTAATTTTTCCGAAAAAAATCGGAAAAACACGTTGCTAAGTAATATTTTAACAAGAGGCATGAGTGCTGGTGGCAACAAAAATCCGAGTCGAAGACGAGGATTTTTGCACCTGCACGAATGCAAGCATGGATGCAAGCAGTATGAGGGAAATAATCGTATGTAATATCACAAGTGCCGGAAATTTTGTCGATAATTTTTTCGAAAGCGTTATTTTGCCTAGAAAGATCACGAGTATAAATTGGTCTTCTATTTTTTGATAAAATCCCGAGAGCGAAGCTCGAGCTTCGCTCTCGGGATTTTATCTCTTAAAATAAAAGCCCAATTTGTACGAGTGGTTTTGCTAATGGGCAAAATAGCGCTTGAGAATAAAATTATTTAGAAAAATTTATGGCACGAATGGTATTTGTCTAGATTATTTCACGAATACGATTTAATAATTTCTGTATATTGATTTTTTCGATGTTTACATTTCCAAAACGACGCATTTTGAACGAGTTTATTGACAGCTTTGACTGTAGCGTTCGAGTAAACAAACATGACGCTTGGATATGCAAGGCGCGATTATACCTACACCCTGTTAGCAATGTAAAAGTTATATAAATTCATTGATACAATGCTTAATAATACCGCAACATAATTTATAAGCTGCATAATTTAGAACAGTGTAAAACACACCAATTTTTAGAAGTACGTGTTTGTATCTAACAGATTCGCGGTTGCTAAGCAACGAAGTGATAATTGCACAAGTGGTATTACCGCTTTGGTTTTGCACAAGGGCCAATTACCTATATGAATCATGCACGAACATACACCTCTTCCTCTTTAAGGGCAATTATCGCTATATAGCAGAGGCATATGATCGGTTGGATTTTTATGGAAGGAGCTATCTTATTGGATGCAAGAGATATGAGAGAAATAATCCTTGAAATCCTACGCCCTAGTTACGCCAAACCATAATATTGTGGTACAGGGCCGTAGCTAGGGATTTTCCATGGGGGGGTTCAGGTTTAACGTTAACTTTTTGAGCATTATCCTCAAATATACAGGGTGAGTTTTTTCGATGACCACTATGGGGATCTCGGAAACTAACAGCAGCGTCCAGAGATATAATATTTCTAGACTTTGCTAACAGAGCTAGAACAAAAGTGAAATATGAAAAGAATTGCTGTTTTGAATGCTCTATGTAATGCCCCTTTTGGATTTTTAAAAACGTTCATGGCTCACTAGATATTTTGAAAAGAGTGATTTTTGCTATTTCATCAGATCTCTGTAGCTCCGTTATTTCTGATTATACAGAAAAACTGTAGAGACAAAAATTGTAGATAATTTTAAGCTTAATAAGATAATCTGATCCAATTTTTTATGTTGTTTTTGATTTTTGAGATATGACATAAACTTGTGTTTTTTTTTAATGTAAATCATAGTTGGCTGTGGCCTTATCAAATCGGTCATTTTTTGAGCTTTCCAAAGATATAATACTCGGCATAGTTATTATAAAAAATAAAAGAGCTAGCAAATTTTCTGATTTTTTAAAATTTTCACATAGTCAACCATGGAATATTTTCATAATTACGTTCTATTTTATAATAAGACATACTCCAAACTTTCAAATATTTTATTTTTAGCTATGGTAACAAAATGTAACAAAATAAATCAAAAATTAAAAAACTCAAATTCAAATTATTACTATTTTAAAAGGTCACCTTTTAAAAAAAAAATGTGTTCAAACAATCCACCATTATTAATTTATGCAAATATTGCACCTTTTTAAAACTGAATTTGCCCTTTCTTAGAGAGCGCCTGTCGATACTGGCAATTGCTTCTAAAACAATTGTCTCATACATTGTTTTTGTACTGTTCCCCACAAAAAGAAATCCAAAACAGACAAATCGGGGGATTGGGGCGGCCAGGAAATAGGTCTATTTCTCCCTATCCAAATTTTGATAGAGCTGATCTAGGTAATTTCTTACGGGCAAATAATTATGTGGTGGACCTCCATATCATGATAATTTTTGTTTTATTTTGTTACATGTTGTTACCAGCTAAAAAAAAAATATTTGAAAGTTTGAAGTAAGTATGTCTAATTATAAAATAGAACGTAATTATGAAAATATTCCATGGCTTTCTATGTGAAAATTTAAAAAAATCAGAAAATTAGCCATAGCTCTTTTATTTTTATAATAACTATGCCGAGTATTATACCTTTGGAAAACTCAAAAAATGGCCGATTTGATAAGGCCACAGCCAACTATGATTTACATATAAAAAACACAAGTTTATGTCATATCTCAAAAATCACAAACAACTTAAACATTGTATAGGATTATCTTATTAAGCCCAAAATTATCTACAATTTTTGTTTCAACAGTTTTTCTGTATAATCAGAAATAACGGAGCTACAGAGATCTGACGAAATAGCAAAAAATCACTCTTTTCAAAATATCTAGTGAGCCATGAACTTTTTTAAAAATCCAAAAGGGGCATTACATTGAGCATTCAAAACCGCAATTCTTTTCCCATTTAACCTTTGTTCTAGCTCTGCTAGTTTCCGAGATCCTCATAGTGATCATCGAAAAAAAAACTCACCCTGTATATTGACAAACGCAAACGCTTGACCTTGGTGGCATGTTACATGTTACAATCATCCAAGCAGTACAATCGCAGTACCATCGGCCAGCACGATTATTAATTTTTCCATTTTGGCGGGCGCCGGGCGTGTTAATTAATTTTCTATATACCATCATGGGGGGGGGGGGGGGTTTGAACCCCCTAAACCCCCCCTTATATACGGCCCTGTTGTGGTAGCTAAAACTGATCGGTTACCCGCTAACTTCTTCACAGTACCAAATTTAATATACTAGAAGATACTATTTCAGTTAATACATTGATTGTTAAATAATATCTATTAACACAATAAAATATTCAAAACTGAAGGGTCATGCTAAATGACAGATATCAAATATATATAAACTTCAACTTTTAAGTATGCTAAGTAAAATGTTGAACGACTGTAACATGAAACCAGTCGAGCTATGTCCAGGGGTGCCATTTTTATTGCCCCTATCGAGCTTCAGTCAGGAAACCCAAAGTTTGTTGCGAATTGAATTAAGAATAACCTTTATATTTTCATAAAGGATGTGATACAAATAGAGAAACTCTTGATCAGTCTTATTAGGTAGTGGTAGTTAGTATATTTGTATAGGTAGGTATATTTAATGAATCCCGCTCCTCTCATTCGATGTTGCTTTCTATTGAATTTAAAATTGAAATCAAAGCCTTAGAAGCACTGACGAAGTGAAACCCTTTATATCTCCGGTGCTGCATTCGAAATAAAATTAAATTAGCTTGGGGCCCTAACTTATTTAATTATTTAATGGCTTCGGTTCTATTAGCATGCAAATCGCCAGCCAAATGCCTACTTAAGCACCGACAAAAGAGGTCCGGGGTTAGGATGAAGTTATTTTAGTTATTGGAGGTTAATTAGCCCTGTTTTATGACACATAGATTGACATTTAGAAAAAAATATATCATAATTATTGTTTGTAGATGGATATTTCCGGTATCTATAAGTACACTGTTTTTATGACCAATGGTCTCAAACTGTGTTCCTCAAAATTTCAATAACATACAATGTGTCGTATTAGGTATATGTTAGTTAGTTAGTAGTAGGGGTTAGTTAAGTCCAAAACAAATTGTGTACTCTCTTATAAGCAAATCACTGAACCTTAACTTGGGAATCTCTCCAATTAAATCCCCTTTATTATGTCCTAAAAAGCATAGATAACATAACGGTACCAGCGATCAAGATTACCCATTATGCGACCGCGAAGAAAAATAAAGACACCGAGCAACAATAAAATATATAAATTGGAGAAGATGGTTTCACGTACTAGAGGATGTAATATCTTTTTCTGGGTGTTCGATAATATCAGGACATTCTTCAGCGGGTCTCCATCCATTATATTTTTTTTACGAAAGGAAGGCTGCACGGCTGTAGGTTGATGTGCTTTGCTCGTGATGTTCTGATAGCTTTGGATGGTACTGACTCTACGCCTTCGCGACAAAATTCACCAGAGAGATTGATAAGAGAGCTTGAAAAATTGCATCAAGAAAAGATTAATAACGGAAAAAGTTTCCACTTTAGCATCGTTAGAGCACCAAATAAATGAAGTCTGTGGAAAGGGGTACTAGGTTTTTGAGAATAAGCTGAAAGTTTCAATTTATCTCAAAGAGTGCGCCACTTGCGTTATTTTTTGATCCTGCTTTTACTCGTAACTTTTTTGAGGTTATCTTTTTGGTCTAGCAGGTCCATCATTTTACTGCGACTTTTCATTTGGCAGCAAAAGTGTACCTACTCTTATTGTTTCATAACGACTATTTCCCTCGTCTTAATTTCCACCAATCACAAACGCGCAATTTTGAATTACAAATTGTTTCTAGATGGAAAAACTGTATGACAGCACCTGTTAGCAGTTTTTTCGAGTTTACCCGCGGCAAAACTTGACAGCTGTTGTATAATAGGTAGTATGTTTTGTAAGCTATGTGTATGCAGATCTGTTACTCATGAAATAGTCTTGTCAAATACCATTCGGGCATTTAATTTTTCCTGTGAAAAAAACCGAAAAAACACAATGCTAAGTAATATTTTTTTAACAAAATGCATTCGTGCAAGTGCAAAAATCCTCGTCTTCGACTCGGATTTTTGTTGCCACCATCACTCATGCTTCTTGTTAAAATGTTACTTAGCAACGTGTTTTTTCGATTTTTTTCTGAAAAATTAGATGCCTTTATGATATTACTTACGATAAAATAAACCATTTTCGTTCAAATTGGCTAAACGTCTCCTACCTCTTTCAAATGTTACAGATCAAACAATATACCATTTAAAGAGAGAAAAAAACCCTATGAACAATGTACTAAAAATTATGCACTTTCAAAATGGAAAGGATTGAATTTCAAAAAATATGGAATGTGTTGGAATTGGTCCAAGCATATTATGGTGTCATAGCTATCTCATCCTTATAACCTGGATTTACAGTTGTTCACAGTAATTTTTATTTCTGATAAAATCGCAATTGTGCAAGATAAATCAAGATTCAAAGCAAAATTGAAGAAAGCGTAGTTGTCCCATCAACATATAAACATTAACTTAAAAACTACCATGGGGAAGGGTTAATCTACAGCAAAAAATTAAATATGCAATGTTTACCGTAATATTGATTTACATTGCGAGATATGTAAGTGCACTTTGCTGGCGAAGGAGGTTGCTTAAGGATCAAGGCAACTCCTTGAAAGTACCTCCGAGGCCAAAAAAGAGTAATGCATTATATTTTTCCTGCTACCAACAATTTCACATTACAGGGACGTTGAATTACGCACTCTGGAGTAGATTGTGAGTAATAATCATCATTAAACCCATTGTTCGATTACTAAAAATGATAATCAGTGATTAATATCAGAGGCAGAATGCAACGATAATAAAAAAAGAAATAAGAAACTTGATCTTTGTGTGGGACTTTAATCCAAACCCTACCATATACTAGTCGGGTGCTATCACCCTGTACGTGTTAATTTTCCCCTGTTATAGGCCGCTCTTATTTGACAGTGAGGAACCAATAATAGTTATTTATGTACCAAGGCACTGAAGTTCAACTTTTTATGACTCATGTGGAATTTAGTTGCCGAGGCCTCTGGCTGAGGCAAATAAACCACATGAGTCATAAAAAGAACTTCAGTGCCGAGGTACATATTATATTTTTCTTGACATCGGAAAAAAAGAAGTTTTATTAGGCAAGAAAATAATAATAAGGGATCACCCGTCCATGAACCGACTACGCGCGGCGTTGCTTGACTTTGACGATCGCTCTACCTATTATAGGTCAAGTAAGACAAGACACGGCATCTTCGTACAGAAAAACCAAACTGCTGCTTCTCGTGCAGCCTACACAACAAATCTATTGATATTCAATTTTACTAAAATATGTATACTGAAGGATTGCGCTTCTATAGGACACAATTTCGCAATGTGTACGAAAAGTTAAATGGGCCTTTATCGGCCGGATTGTGAATATTTGGTAACTTTTGACGGGCGATTTCTCCGCGTCTGACGTTTGATGTTTACATCTCGCCAAGGCCTACTTATTGAAAAAATCGTACAATAATGTAGCCCATTATTGTACGATTTCTGTGCTTTTAATGACGATTTGGGGACACTTTACTGCCGATTTCAAGAAAAATTATTAATTTCTCTTTAGCATAAGTTTCGCGTTGCTACATATATATTTTATTAATATGGTTTTAACTTCCTCGCTGCGAAATGGTTACTAGGCAATATACTTTTTGTATATATTAGCAACCACTTCCGCAGCTAGCAACCAAAATAACCGGGCATATCGAACATTTCACTTACGCTTTCGGGCATGCTGGGGCGACACAAGATATTCTGTATTCTGTGTAAAAAGCTTTAACTAAAAACCATACCCATTTTAATTGGTTGTTTTTTGTTTCAGCTTGCGATTGTCATCCGATTGGGGCTTCAGGAAAAACTTGTAACCAGGCAACAGGGCAGTGTCCCTGCAAGGATGGAGTTGTGGGGATTACCTGCAATAGGTGTGCCAAAGGATACCAGCAGAGCCGGTCTCAGATTGCGCCATGCATAAGTAAGTAAGGTACTTCTCTGTAATTCTGTATTAGGAGATGTTGGTGCAATGAAGGTCTATTTTTGATAAAGTTTTCGACTTAATCACATCATAATATGTCCTGTGTGTCCCATGTACCTATATTGATGACCTGACAACATATCATATATCATAACATTATTTGATCAAGATACTTTAACTCCAACTCTCCTACAGGAGCTGTAGATGTAGTATGACCTTTGCTGTAAACCATAAACAAAAACAACATTTCCATTTTATTGCAGAAATACCAGTGGTGCACATGATGGCCACAGAAGAAGAAGACGATGGTTATCCAAATGAAGATCCAGATTCATCGCCGTCGGGGGGTAAGTAAGTGCTATTTTTGTTTTTCTTTTGCTTTTGAAAACACGCTTTTTTGCGATTTCCTTTCTGGCATATTTTTATTGGCGAAAATACAATCAAAATTTTTCTATTAGAGGCCGATATTGGAGACCGTGAGTTTTTTAAAGGGACGTCTTTTTTATGATTGTTATTCATTTTTAACATGCTCAGAATGAAATTAAGGCATGGGAGCCGCTTTTGCAATTTTGGCGTTTGACTGCCATTTTGAATTATACCTCGAGAATTTAGGGAGCTACAGAAAAAAAGTTGTTTGTAATCAAGGGAACTTTTTAAATGAAGGTTTTTATACAGGGTAAATTAGTTTGTAGCAGGACTTTTGCAGGTGATAGATCTTCAAAAAATAACCGAACTTTTTCGTATAAACTATATATTTTTAAGGTTTTAAGAAAAGTTGCAGGTTGTTAAAGTTTTAAAAAAATATGTTCACTTTAACATATACATAATATACAATATATACATAAATGGAGTTAATATGGAACATCTTGAACAAACAGTGGCCTAGAAATGGGTAATTTGTACAATTGATTTTAGAAAAGAATGATTCACCTTGTATAGTAATAAAATGGATGACATTTTTTTGTAGATTTTGATTGGAAACAAAAATATCCTCTTGGTATTTTTTCGTATGTGTTATAGTTTAATGGCAGATTTGATTTGTTTTGTAAAATTTCAGGGTTTTTTTCTATTTTGAGTCTTGCGTATGGAGCAAATTTTTTAGTTAATTTTTAAGAAATATCCTCAAATAATAAAAAAATCAAATTTGCCATGAAACCGTGACACATACGAAAAAATGCCAAGAGGATATTTTTGTCTACAATTAAAATCTACGTAGAATAATTCGATACGTTTTATAACTTATACAAGGTGATTGATTTTTTTCTATAAAGAATATTGTACTAATTACCAACTTCTCTGCCACTGGTTGCTCAAGATGTTCGATATTAACAGTTTTTACGCCAACCCATGTTGTTACAACGTGTACCAAATATGACTTAAATATCTTAACTAGTTTGGTAAATATACGATAAAGTCCACATATTTTCTAAAACTCTAACACCCTGTAACTATTTATAAGGCCTTAAAAAGATACAGTTTATACGAGAACTTGCGGTTATTTTTTGATGATATATAGCTTGTTAAAATCCTGCTACAAAAACTGATTCACCCTGTATATACCATGATACTCACCTTTAAGAGAGAATTTGACTTCTTTTTGATTTTGAAGATCTGTTGTAATGTTGCCAAGTTTTAGATATTTCCTATAAATCTGGACAGTGTTTCTTTCCGAAGTTGAGTTATGTATAACTACTACTGCCCCTATAGTATGGTGCAGTCAATGTTGAATTTGAATTTACTTTACTATTCTTGTGTATGCATGTAAAGTATTAAATACAAAGTGGCCTTTATGAGACAGTTTTATTTTATTTTACTAGTGGTATAAAGTAAAACTGTATCATAAATGGAACTTGATAATACATCCCAGCCTAAAAATAATAGAGGACCAGAGGACCTACTTATAATAATATAGTACTTACTTATAATATATATACACATTTTTGTTTTATACTCTGTAATTCATGAAGAT
The DNA here is from genome assembly GCA_963920635.1 of Pseudeuparius sepicola. Lineage (NCBI taxonomy): Eukaryota > Metazoa > Arthropoda > Insecta > Coleoptera > Anthribidae > Pseudeuparius > Pseudeuparius sepicola. The sequence goes on along the minus strand of OY987302.1, from coordinate 10,465,548 downwards.
GATATGATAATCGAGCGGTACTAACTTTTGTTATTAGGACCAACGGAACAAGCACGAAAATGTTAATAATTTGTCATTAATATCTTATTTTGGCCAAAAATTTATTGGATATACTCTTTTGCCGTCGCAGCCGAGATGTAGTCCACCCTGTACATCTTTTTTTCTAAATGCATTAAATGCATACCTATATTTAATTTAACGATACATTTTTGTCCTGAAAATTTTCTAAATAGATCCAGAGATCTATATTTTCTTATACCTCGAAGACCGGCTCAACGACTAGTATAATTCAAAATGGCGGCTAACGTCAAAATTGCAAAAGTGGCTCTCATGCCTTAATTTCGTCCGTAGCATGTTAATAATGAATAACAATCATTAAAAACTCACGGGCTTAGGTGCATCGAGCGGACTGATATTAGGCTATATACAGGGTGATCCAGTCATGATGTAAAAAATTTTAACCACACAGTGGCGGACGCCTACTAAAATGTTGTTATAATGATATTTTTTACAAAAGAAGAAAAGGATTTACATTGAAAAATGAAAAAGCTAGTCAAAAAGGTTATAAATTAACTCATTAATATTATCGCAACAACAGAAAAATTTTTCCCTGAAAATTCAAAATGAAAACAGGTAAATTTATGGTATGTTGATGAATTGGCAACTGCGCATCAGCCTTGACGCTCGATCTTACCAGCTGACTAAGAAAGGGCATAATGCACTTTAATTTTTTTTGTTGACCTCAAAATTTTTTTAATTTCGGATTCATATCACGCTATTTTTTCCACCTGTGGTTAAAATTTTTTACATCATGACTGAATCACCCTGTATTTTTAGATTTCAAAATCCCTACTGGAGTTTATACAGGTGTCCCAAAATTAAACAGTCGCAAACTACCGTACAGATAAGAAGTTCATATTTAAACTCTTTTAATAATTTTTGCGGTCACTTGTTTAACAAACAATTTAATGAATACGAGGGACAGTCAATAATGTAAATACGAGGATTAATCAATAAGTTAAACGAGAATTAGATCAAAGTCCACCAGTCAGTTCAGCAGAATTTGCGGGTATAAGTACAGCTCAGTTTCTAAGCAGGGCATCAGTGGATCCCGCTTTTCAGCAGCCACCATAAGTAGGGTGAGTTTTTTTTCCAACAAAGGCTAAATGGGGAGAGAATTGCAGTTTTGAATGCTCAATATAATGTCCCTTTTGGATTTTTAAAAAAGTTCATGGCTCCCTAGATATTTGGAAAAGAGTGATTTTTTGCTATTTCATCAGATGTCTGTAGCTCCGTTAATTCTGATTATAGAGAAAAACAGAGACAGAGACAAAAATTGTAGATAATTTTGGGCTTAAAAAGATAATCTAATCCAATTTTTTATGTTGTTTGTTGTTTGTGATTTTTGAAATTGACATAAACTTGTGTTTTTTTAAATGGAGCTCATAATTGGTTGTGGCCTTATCAAATCGGCCATTTTTTTGAGCTTTCCAAAGATATAATACTCGGCATAGTTATTATAAAAAATAAAAGAGCTATGGCTAATTTTCTGATTTTTTTAAATTTTCACATAGTCAGCCATGGAATATTTTCATTATTTCGTTCTATTTTGCAATAAGAAATACTTCAAACTTTCAAATATTTTATTTTTAGCTAGTAACAAAGTGTAACAAAATAAACCAAAAATTATCATGATGGAGCTCCACTACATAATTATTTGCTCGTAAGAAATTACCTAGATCAGCTCTATCCAAATAGTTGGATAGGGAGCAACCTATTTTCTGGCCGCCTCGATCCCCCGATTTGTCTGTTTTGGATTTCTTTTTGTGGGGAACAGTACAAAATAAAGTATGAGACAATTGTTGAATTAAGAGCAGCTGTTTTAGAAGCAATTGCAAGTATTGACAGGCGTTCTCTAAGAAAGGCGACAAATTCAGTTTTAAAAAAGATGCAATACCTATTTGCATAAATAATAATGGTGCATTATTGTTTGAACACCTTTTAAAATAATAATAATTTGAATTTGAGTTTTTTAATTTTTGTTTTGTTTTTGTTACATTTTGTTACCAGCTAAAAACAAAATATCAGAAAGTTTGAAGTATGTCTAATAATAAAATAGAACGTAATTATGAAAATATTCCATGGCTGACTGTGAAAATTTAAAAAAATCAGAAAATTAGCCATAGCTCTTTTATTTTTTATAATAACTATGCCGAGTATTATATATCTTTGGAAAGCTCAAAAATGGTCGATTTAATAAGGCTACAGCCAACTATGATTTACACTTAAAAAACACAAGTTTACGTCATATCTCAAAAATCACAAACATAAAAAATTGGATAAGATTATCTTATTAAGCCCAAAATTATCTACAATTTTTGCCTCTGCAGTTTTTCTGTATAATCAGAAATAACGGAGCTACAGAGATCTGATAAAATAGCAAAAATCACTCTTTTTAAAATATCTAGTGAGCCATGAACTTTTTTAGAAATCCAAAAGGGGCATTAGATTGAGCATTCAAAACCGCAATTCTTTTCCCGCTTAACCTTTGTTGTAGCTCTGCTAGTTTCCGAGATCCCCCTAGTGGTCATCGCAAAAAACTCACCCCTTTAGCCGCGTTTTTTTCTAAAAATAGGCCACAAAAAACTCTACGTTGGTGCAAAATTTCAGGTCTTAATGTCAATTTTCCAGGCCTACTACAAATTTTTTTTCTAGTAAAAAATGACGAAAACCATTTAGCGATTTTTTTATTTAAAATCTGACACCACAGCGTTAATCAGAACAACCTAAAACCCCCGTATACCAAATTTGAACAAAAAATATACAGGGAGTTCCATTCTGCAGGCTGTGAAATTTGAGCAAAATAGGAATTTTAAACTCATCTGGCGAGTCAAGTGTGCCATAGAATTACTTCGAAACAGTTGGATGATGAACAGGACCACTCACAGTGTCGATGTGCAAACATCCAATAAAAAATATACAAGGTGTTCTTCTCTGTAGCAACTCGAAATACTGAATTTTTTAGACTTTATACAGGTCAAAAATTGAGTATATCAAAACCACCCCAGACATTACAAACGAACTAAGTCTAAAAACACAGAAGCCTGCCAGACAATAAGTCCATATGAGTTAAGGTGGATGGTGTGCCACAACAGGAAACGCACAGAAAATGTATCATCTTAGACCAGTGACTTTATTGATAAAGGTCCAACAATTTGAATTGTTTTTATTTGTTGGTTGGTTGATGCAAAGAAATAAATTGCTTTTGTGTTTATTAATATTTATTCAATGATTCCAGAGCACTCCTGACCATAATATAAAGTTCAATAAAAATTCAGCATTTTGACATCGCCCAGAGAAAAAGACCCTGTACATTTTTGTATTGAATCTTTGCACACCAACACTTTGAGTAGTCCTGTTGATCATTCATCTGTTTTGACGGGATTTCATGGCACACTTGACTCTCCAGATGCCTTTAAAATTCATATTTTGCTCAAATTTGACACCCTGCAGAATGGAACTCCCTGTATATTTTTTGTTCAAATTTGGTATCGCTAAATGGTTTCCGTCATTTTTTACTAGAAAAAAAAATTTGTAGTAGGCTTTAAGTAGGCATTAAGACCTGAAATTTTGCACCAACTTAGAGTTTTTTGTGCCCTATTTTTAGAAAAAAACGCGGCTGAAATCGGATGGAGAATACAAATTTTACAGGGGTATTCGCACTTAAGATGAATATTATTTCTGTGTGGTCCACTGCTATTGCAGAAAAGTAATAAACTGACTAGGATCCTACATATACTCCTTTATACTTATACTCCGCAAAAAACTAATACTTGCGCTTTATCTAAGCGTTGCCAACAGGATTTGCCAAAACAAATAAACTGCTGGCAGCGCCGCAGGTATATCTAATGATGTTCTGGAAAATACTCTGCCGGAGGGCGAGGGCGATCACGGAGAGGGGCCGGAGGATCCTCCCCCTCGCCGAGCCCAGGGGCGCATCGAAAGGTGTTTAATCGGGGGGAAAATTCACCGGGGATAGATTGGAAAAGTTTATTCGGATCGGTCGGGAGGGCGATTCGGTGGGGCGAGCACGGATCACCGGGTTTATGGTATTGGGAAAAAATGTAATTGGTCGCCGATAGGGAAATACGCCCCACGGACAAATCTGCAACATAATAAGGGCTAGATGTTGTAGATAGACTTCTAAAAACACATTTTTTCCTGCTTCCTCCTTAGTTTTAAGATCAAAACACCTAGAATTTTTAATATGGTTTGTTGTGCATTTATGAGCCGTTCAATTGCATAGTGTTATAGAATCGCTATGTCGCTCCCGATGCCTAGAAGATGAGAACAAAAAGTAGCTAGTACAGCGATCTGCGAGGCACGAAGGTTTTTCTCGGCTTAAATATAACGCGTAAAGCGATGGGAAGTTTGATATCGACTTACATTTTTGTCACGCGGTGACGACATGCGCGAGTCGGTTCAAAATTTCTTTCGCAAGTGCTTTACAACTGTAGTGTACAACTTCAATAAAGTCTCTATGGGTCCAGGACACGTCAACCTTAATTTTGTAATGTAAAATTTTGATTTGTGGTGTAGGTTTTTTTTTGGAGAAGAAATATTTTACAATTTATTACTTGTTTTTGATTGATTTATGAAATTGTTTAGGAGGAATATTAAAACAATTTGAAAATTGTTTTTCATAAAAATATTTTCTTTTCTTAGGAGGCCTTGTTTTGGTATTTAGGCATAACTTTTAATTCTAGACAACTTTTCTTAATAACATTTTGCTGAATTTTCTGAAATATGGGTACAGTACTCTTATACAATTTTTATATTTTTTTACCTACCCTGAACGCTGTTTGACTTGCAACCATTCTAAGTGGGCCTAATATGATTATCGAACATGCACCAACTTATTATACAGAACATAAGCGTCTCGCAGTTTTCAAAAATATACATATTCTACAAGCAACATAATATTTTACTTTAAGGTGGCATAAACACACACGGCATTAAATACTACCAACCCAAGTGAGTTTTTTGTGTTTATTTTGAAAATTGTTATGTTTTTTAAAAAACCAATGCCCAACTCAAATACTGCATTATATTGGGCATATTTGGACAAAAAATCAGCCAAATCTGATGGCTCGTTTGGAAAAACAATATACCTAAAGGTTCTGGTAATTTTTTTAGAGAAGAGAAGAAGAAGAAAATACATTTCAATGTAATGTAGAATTTGAGTTGAGCATTGGTTTTTTGAAAGACCTAGTAATTTTAAAAACAAACACCAAAAACACACTTGGGTTGGCACTATGTGTGATAATGCCCCCTTAAAGTTTTTTTTTAAGGTTGTCGTCAAACACAACATAAAGGTTAATAAATAAATAAATAAATTTATTTCCATATTTTTTTACATGCAAAAGAAAAGAACAAACGTACCTACCTACTATACCTAATATAGATGTATTTCATAACAATACAAATTGGAAATAATAATAATTCTCACCCTCACAATACTCCAAACTAGAATTACCCCAGAAGCCACCACATGCTTGTGCGGGGGAGGGGGGCAATTACTATTATTTTGTCTTCGTTGCCATTTGCGGCTAGGGCCGACTTTTCCCCGATAGAACTAGGATAGCATTCGCTCAAGTTCTACGGAAAACCCTAGAAAACCGTAGTAATCCCAGTGAGTGTAGGACAATTAGTAAATCACACGGATAAACCCTATTTAGGAGCAATACCGTAAACCCACATTTGTCCAGCGCTCTTGGCCATAGCCAAGGTCGATCGAAGGCAGAAAAACATGCAGTCTAAAAAGTCAGGGCCGGTACGAGCGACGCCACCGCGGCCCCATATAATATTGTCAAAAGGTCTCTAAAAGGCCATATCGTTTATAACTATGTATGCATGGATATAAGATTTGTGAAATTATGGTATGGCTATCCACCGCATTTCGCTGCACAAGTGGCCAGCCGTCGAACAGTGTACGCCATGCAAGTATTGGTGATATTATATTAGGCGAGCATGCAGTCACTTGTTTTTAATACAATATCTATCTTCTCTGTCTCCTTTATCTCTTTTTACTACTAATACCAGGTTCGGTTTAATATGGTTAAAAAAGTGTTGTGTCTCGTATTTTATTGCCGAGTCGCCTGTTCTGGAGCTACCCTAGTGAACTCACTTGGAACATAGTGATATAAGTGATATACGGGGCGCGATCTATTTCATAGCATTTAGCCCGCTCTGCTACTGGTAAAAATACCAGACTTATCAGGAGAAATCACCCGTTTAAAATTCAAAGGTTTTTATGCGGTCGACGTCGACCTAGTCAAGGAGGCAGCCAATAAGAAAGCGAGCGTAGCGATTTGATTGGTCGGCGTTTCGGAAAAACACTGAACAGGTGTCGACGTATAGGCCAATTAGGCGAGTATAACCAGTGCCGTGCACGGAAATATGAATTGCGCTTTATTTTACGGATTCTGGTTTTGTGTATAGATTTTTTTGTGGTGTTGTTTTGTGTGTAACAATTATTGGTTTACTTTGGTTTGAATTATTTCAAAGTTTATTTTATTCTTTTTTAGAGAATATAAATACGCCTAAGAATCGGTCTTGTTTTACAAAGCAAGCGCCGCCCAAGCGTTTTTATGCTGTTCCAAGTGAGTTCATTTATACCATACATGTGTGTAATAAGTGGTTTTTTTTTATCTAGTGTTATAAACGACCATCAAATTGTCTTACCATAATTTAAAATTAATTTATTTTATTCGTCTGTGGCCTACGCCGTTGCAGGTTGTGTTGCTTAGGTTAAAATGTTGTTTACCAGCGTTTAGAAGTAACTCACCGCCGCCGCCCGTTAATCCACGGTATATCGCTGTGGGAACGGCCATTAAGGCCCGCTAATGGCTGTAAAATTTCCTATTGAAAACATCTGACAACAGGCCGTTTAACACCCGGCCCAAATCTGGTAATTATTCTGTTTCGGATAATTTAATGTTTACACGGATTATTGTTGAAATGTGTGAAATGCGATGAATGCTTGTTAACACCAATTAAATCTTCTTGAGTGGGAGACGACCTCTCTAATTAATTATACCTATACTTTGGGCGTACAGAGTGTTTTTGAAAGAACAAAGGGCGATACTATTCATTGTGTATTTACAATTTGATTTGAGGGTTTTAGTTATTATCCAAATACTGTGGTTTTAGGATAATTAGTTGGGTACTAAGTTTTGGTTTGTTTGTGCTATTTGAAAGCGTCATAGTTGGGTGAAGGATATAAGAAGATCAACGACATTCAGATCATTTCGTCAAACACCAATAAATTGTGGTTTATCGTTGTTTTCAGACCAGGTGACCAGATATTTGTAAAAAATTGGATACTTTACAATTAAATAGGTATTTATGTACCAAGCTCAACTTTTTATAACGAATGTGAAATTTAGTTGCCGAGGCCTCCAAGGCCGAGGCAAACAAACCACATGAGGTGATTGAAGTTGAACCATCACAGGCAACCTGCTAAAAAATAGACTAGGTATTTAGTTATTATTTTGACGGGTGAAGGGTGTAGCTTCCTTTTTTCGTTGCGTCCTACGTGGAAAACATTCAACACATAAAAATTATTGCTTTTAAAATATTATATTATGTTATGCTTTTATATAATTCCATCCTTTTAACGTGTATATCGCATAAGAATCGTCCATACAGGGTTTCCAACGAAAACTTGACCCCCCAAAAATTAGAAAACCGAAAAATATTTGAAAATTCGCCGAGACCCGTCGATTTTTGTTCTTGGGGGGAGCTTTTTTGACAGTCAAGCCAACCCAATATGTTCATCCCCCTAATCCCTAGCAACCCCAACTTTAAAATTTCAAATGAAACTACCCCACTTGTTGCACATCATTTTAAAGCCCTTTTAATTGAGAATACACTGATGCGTCGTTTCTAGAAATCTGTTGAGATTTGACAGAATTATTGGCTACCCCCCTTGTGGCGTATCATTTTAAAGACCTTTTTATTACGAATACAGTGATGTACCGTTTTTAGAATTCTGTTGAGATTTGACAGAATTATTGGCTAAAAACGGAAAGTTGACAATCCACTGTACGTGTAGTAATTTCTACACAAATGCCCTCCACTAATAAGTTTTTTATTTACTACACACGACCAAATTACCTAGTTTTTATGGACGTGTCGATCAGTTTACAAAAAAGTCACAAATGAAAATTCTGAAGCAAAACAAAAAAGTTCATACGAATTCAAACCTTATATCTTTTTAAAATATGTAACAAAAAGTCACTGTCACAAAAAAGTTCCCGTTTTTCTGCTTGTAACCACAAAATCGTTAGTTTCAGCCTGCTATTGAAAGTGGAAACGTATTTTCGAAATGGTTTATTCTATCGCGGAAAGAATAGAAATTGTTACAATTTGTTATCGAAATCATGATTGTGCTAAAGCTACTCAGCACGAGTTGCAACAATTTCTAACCTTTCCGCGACATAATAAACCGTTTCAAAAACACGTTTACACTTTCAATAGCAGGCTGAAAGTAACGATTTCGTAGTTACAAGCAAAAAAACGGGGACTTTTTTTTGTGACAGTGACTTTTTGTTATTTTTAAAAGATATAAGGTTTAAATTCGTATGAACTTTTTTTGTTTTACTTCAGCTTTTTCATTTGTGACTTTTTTGTAAACTACTGATCGACACGTCAATAAAAACTAGGTAGTTTGGTCGTGTGTAATAGATAAAAAACTTATTAATGGCGAGCATTTGTGTAAGAAATTACTACGCGTACAGTGGATCGTCAACTTTCCGTTTTTAGCCAATAATTCTGTCAAATCTCAACAGATTTCTAGAACCGACGCATCAGTGTATTCTCAATTAAAAGGGCTTTAAAATGATGTGCAACAAGTGGGGTAGTTTCATTTGAAATTTTAAAGTTGGGGTTGCTAGGGATTAGGGGATGAACATATCGAGTTGGCTTGACTGTCAAAAAAGCTCCCCCCAAGAACAAAAATCGACGGTTCTAGGCGAATTTTCAAATATTTTTGGGTTTTCTAATTTTTGGAGGGTCAAGTTTTTGTTGGGAAACCCTGTATAGTAACTCATAAGAAGCCATATTCACTTTCCCATGCCTCAGCGCGCCTCCACACCCAAAACTGATCTTTCATAATCGAACAATGATAGGGTTGGGTAGAGTGCACGCTCGAGATAAATGCAAAGGCAGAGCGCAGCGGACGCTAAAATACCAATTAAAATGCGATTTTAATTTATTGCACCATTAAGTTTCCTTATAAAATTATTATTAAACTGCTGTAATCGTTTTCCACATAAACAATTACTTTAAATTATATGTACATTTTCAATTATTGTATGAGCTGCTGAGGAGGCCACAAGCTTTTGCATTTAATTGAGTCGACTTTTTGCTAATTTTACTATTTATTTTTATCATTTTCTTGTAATCTTGTAATGCAAATACGTAAATATTTTTTTATTATACTTCTTTGAAATCACCTTATTTTCATCTGTTTTTGCAATAATGAAAGATGGGGTTTTTCGAGCAAGCGCACGGAAACAGCGCGTGGAAACACTTTCCGTGCGCTGAATAAAAATACCGAATATATGGCTTTAAAATAGAAATATACAGCAAAGTAAACTAAATTTAAGAAACTCTATATGCTCTCTGATATTTAACATATGTACCTATTTTGTATTTTAATTCGTAAGTGTTTCAATATTTAGATACATTTCTGTAATATTTTTGACGTTTTATTCACCTCATCTGACAATAACTAATATACTATTCCTGTCTATACAGGGTGTAACTGAACTGATGGTCAAAAATGAAACCACGTGTTCTTGGGGTCAAAATAAGTGCACTTCTTCCTATATTTTTTTCTCCTACGGGCCATAGTTTTTTTGTACAGAGCGTAGAAGTTTAGAGAAAAATACACATATTTCATAGTATCTCTAGTATACGAGATATTTTCTTCAAACTTGGCGTGTCACATGAGCGGATGAGATGGCAAACTTAAGGTTGATATGAAGCTTCTGAGGCCCCCCAGTTGCGGAGATACAGGGTGTTACTAACATTAATTAGTTCAGAAAAATATGAATACCCTGTATAATCGCATTTTTAAAATTTGTTTTGACTGGTAAATCCAATGGTTAACAAAAAGTATCTCTTAGTATTTTTTCATAATTTTTCTTAATTATTTTTGAAGAACGGCAATGCTGCAATAAACAAGTCATTTCAAGAATAGCAATCTGTGGATCTCAATTAAACTTGGCATTTTTTTAATCATTTGGCTGTCAATTTTGCACTTTAGTATCGATATTTTGAAAAACGATATTTTCATTCGAAGAATTGACTGACATGCACTTTTTACTATGGACTTGCCAATGGCAATAATAAACATGCGGAAACGCATAGTTGCGTCTATTGAAAGAGACGGCGGTCATTTCGAACATTTAATAATTTAATAATTTTCTAATAGCATTAAGTTTTTTTCATTATCGTTTTTGCTTTCGTATTTTGCTAAATAAAGTTTAATTGACAGCCACAGATTGCTAGATTTATTCTTAAAATGACTTGTTTACTGCAGCATTGCAGTTCTTTGAAAATAATTTCTTAATTGAGGTGCGAATATGAAAAAATACTAAGAGATACTTTTTTGTTAACCATTGTAGTCACCACTCAAAACAAATTTAAAAAATGGGATTATACACTATTATACAGGGTGTTCATGTTTTTCTGAACTAATTAATTTTAATAACACCCTGTATTTCCGCAACTGTGGGCCTCAGAAGCTTAAGTATGACGGCTCATGTGCCACGCCAAGTTTGAAGAAAATGTCTCGTATGTTTCTAGAGATACTAAGAAATATGTGTATTTTTCTCTAAACTTCTACGCTTTGTATAAAAAAAACTATGGCCCGTATGAGAGAAAAATATATGAAGAAGTGCCCTTCTTTTGACTCCAAGAATACGTGGTTTCATTTTTGACCATCCGTTTAGTTACACCCTGTATAATTATCAATTCGAACAAGCCTTTATTATCATTACCGCATATTCTCATTGCAAAATAGCTTCGTTTGGATATGTAATGATTTGCTACCATCGTGTATGCGTGTACCCATATGCGTTTCCATTTTTGTGCGACGCAGGATAAGTAATGTCCACTATACTGGCGTCATTGACTCAAAAACGCATACATCTATGGCTTTGAGAATTTATGCATCGGGGCTACCGACTTCGCAAACAAAAAACGCCCGGCCATATTTGGCAAACTGTCTGAGCGCTCTCGCAAACGCACGTTCTTACAAATCCCGTGATTGATTCCGTTTAATCCCATATTTTCAGCTGGCACACAAATGGCACGTTTCGATAAATTCTTTGGCGGGGCAGAAAATTAAATTAAATTTTTAAAATCCCATGCGATTGCCCGTCGTCGGTGCAATTCAATTCAACTTTAATATAATTTTTTAGCTTCAGAAAATAAAGACTGCGAGGGCACCTTTATTTCTTCGGTGTTGCCGTTTTTCCTCTAATTTTCCATAGTTCAAACGCAGCACCGGGGAAGGGGTAGGCACGAGGATTAAATGAGTATTAAGTAGGTACATTGGTTGCGTTCGCGTATTCCCCAGTCTGTGAATAATTGAGGGGTAGCGGAGGCGAGGGGTTGGTCCCTTTGTCAAAGCTTTTCGTAAACAAGCTTTGGGGAAGCGTCCCGTCGCACATGCAAGGGAAATAATGTTGTGTGTGTGTAGTCATAATAGTGCGGAGCTTTGCTTTTGCTAAAGGCCCTTTAAAATATATCCTTATATTTTATACTTTATGTTCTTGTGGGAAACACCTATCAGTGTTGTCAATTGTACGAGCATCGATGTCCTAACTTCTAAAAAGACACAGCATCTAAATTTATAAATGTGTTTGTAGTTAATAATAAAGGACTTTTTGATACATTTGGCAACAGCGCCTCGGCTCGCCTTCTGTTGGGTCATCAATATAGTGAACTTAAAAATATCATCCTTATTGTCTACCAATTCATTAAGTGTGATGAGGTACTCTTTAAAATAAGGGGACCCAGCATGTCACAGTCTATCACATAGGAAAAGTGAAGCCTTGATTGAAAGTTTGTTTTCTGTTGACTCCAAGGAGACCACAAAGGGGCTAATACAAGGTTATGTCATATGTCAATGTCCAACTGACATCAGGTCAGGTTTTATGTGGCATGCCAGTGCCATAGATTCTAAAGGAGGCAAAATATTTCCCATCATAATTCACAATTTTTAACTTTTCTAACTTCCAGATACTCAGATATGTCAATTAAAGGGTAATGCGGCCGCCTGTAGTAGTCCCAATAATTGCAACCAGATTTTTCCTGTATCACCTTTAGTAATCCTACAGTTCCCATTACGTGGACAAATCGTATTTCGAAAATTTTAAATCATTAAGCAGGTAGCTTCAGGCAGGTCTTTTTTTAAAGAGTTTTTATCTACGACTACAAGTTTATTTTAAGTTTGTGAGGTACCTTGGGAGGGAAATAAAATTACAAAAATTTTATAATGAACACCGAGAAAAACTACATCATTAGAACCACTATTAGTCCATCCCGAAATCTCTTAAAGTTCTTTGGATAGATACATTCAACAAGGAAAGAAAGTTCAAGTATACATATTACAAATGGATTGAGGAACCTGGTAACAAGGTGCAATAGCGACAAATTCTTAAGTAAGCGAAATAGGCACTACTGACTTACCCTACTTATTACTTAAATTCGTGGAAATAAATTGCTGGAAACCAATTTCAACTGTAAAATAAATTTCTTTCATTTAACAGTTGCCACATTCTGCACTTGTATACACAAAATTGTCAAGTCTAATTTTTAGAAATCATGAAAACCATTATTAAGTGTTACTAACAATCAAAGTACCTGTTATATTCATAGATTCTCCAATAAAATGGCATACTTGGCATCACTGAAACCATTAGAATGAGGAAAGAATAGGCCTCACTTTGGAAAGTATAATGCTGGGTCCCCTTACTTTAAAAAGTCCCTGTGGGGTACCTACTATATCTGAGAAATTAATCGCCCAAGGGGATTTGGGAAAAAATGCTGATGAATAAAGTCGCCAAGACAGATTGCTGAAAATATTTTGCAAATTCCTTACCTAATCTGCTAAGGCCATGTAAATAAAGGCATTTAAATATAACAATTATATAACATTGATAATTTCACTAGAGTTCTACATCTTTCTACTACAACACTTTGTGTAAGATACAAAATTATGGCAGCAGAGATGGAGGAAAGGCTACTGATAAAAGTGTCCTTAATTTTGGGGTCTCAATCAAATCTGACAAACTCGGTCTCATTTAAGAGGTGAAGGTTCGTTGATTAAAACGAAATAATAGTCTTGTCACAGTGATTTTTGCGGCCCTCGCTAGAGGGAGGTATTTCAAAACGTCCTCTTTTTAAATATTCCCACGTTTTAAATGAAGTGAGTTACTATTATATATCATAATTGGAAAGTGAACAAATTTGCAAGAAATAAATGTGAAAGATTCAATTAGATATATTCATAAGTTTCGGAGTTGTCGCGCCAAAAGAATATTATAGTACTTCATCACCCTGTCTACTTTTATTGCCAAAGAAATCCACAAAAGCTTTATTTTTGGAGATATTCGCCTGATTTTTGTTTGTTTGAAAAGTCTTAAAAGCCGCTTCTTTTGATTTTCCTACCATTGTAAAAACGCAAATCCAGGGCAGACTACGATTTTTTAATACCTCCGATTTTCACTAAAACCATTTAGCGATTTTTTATTTAAAATCTCACAACACAGTGTTAATCAAAACACCCAAAAGTCCCTATATAATAAATATGAATAAAAAATAGATACGGAGTTTCTTTCAGCAGGGTGCCAAAGTTGAGCAAAATAGTAATTTTAAAGGTATCTGGCGAATCAAGTGTGCCATGGAATTACCAGTTGAATAGTCAACAGGACCACTCAGTGTTGGTGTGCAACGATCCAATGAAAAAATATATAGAAATTTGTCTCTTGGCCAAAATGGTGAATTTTTATGAAACTTTATACCTACGGATCAAGTGCGTTTTGGGTATAATGGAAAAATATTAATAAACGCAAAAGTAATTTGTTTTTTTTTATTTACAAAATGGCAACCAATAAATAAAAAATGATTTAAATTATTGGACCATTCTCATTCTCAACAAAGTCACTGTCTAATTAGATGATACATTTTCTGGACTTTTCCTGTTGTGATACGCCAGCCACCTTAACTCATCTGAACTTGGTGACTGGCAGGCTTTCGTAATTTTTAGACTTAGATATTATCTGGGGCGATTTTGATATACTCTGTTTTTGACCCGTATAAAATTTTCAAAAAATTCAGCTCTTTGAGATGGCACAGGGAAAAACACCCTGTATAAAGATACAGGGTGTTTTTCCCTGCAAAGGCCCATCAACACTTTGAGTGGTCCTGTTGACTGCTCAACTGTCTTGAAGCAATTCCAAGGCGTACTTGACCTGCCACATGTCTTTCAAATTCCTCTTTTGCTCAATTTGGTGGAATGGAACTCCGTGTACATTTTTTGTTCAAATTGTGTATACAGGGTGTTGGCGTTTTAGTTCTTTTTTTAGAATTGAATTATGGCAATATTTACCAAAATAGTCAAGCTGCTGAACTGAAATTTGGCACTACTGTGTTTTTGGGGATGGAGAATGGAGAATGAGCTGAAAATATTAATTTGTCCGTATGTCACAGAAGGCGCCACTTGCGCTGTTTTTGGATTGTGCTTTTACTCGTTACTTTTTTTGGAGTTAACTTTTTGATCTTGCAAGTTCATCATTTTAGTGCATCTTGTCATTTTTCATGATAAAATCAACCGTTTGCTTTGAAATTGGCAAACATTTCAAATGTTGGTTACTCCAACATTTGAAATATAATTTTTACCTACTACCTACTGCTTTCAAAAATTGTTACAGATCAACCTGTAGATACCATTTAAAGTGAAAAAAAAAATCCCTATGAACAATGTACCAAAAATTATTTATCCAACCCTGGCATAATATATTAGGTATATTAGGATAAAAAAATTCATATAATTTTGGTGAAAATAAACTAGGTTTCAAAAACAAAAATATACAGGGTGTTACATATTTAAAAATATATTAATTTGGATCTTATTCGAAAATAATCTGTAAAACTGAACATCTGACAGATTCAATGGACTTCAATCGACCGACTTTCCACAACTTTTATCTTTACAATTTTTGCTTTTCATTTTCGAGTCAAGTTGAATGCCGCAAACCGCATCTCGATATATTGATTAGTTTGAAAGATACAGACCTTTTTTATTTTTGTTTTTCCATTTTCGAAAAAACATCCTTAAGCCACTTTTTCATGTGTAATTTATTGAAGTAAACGGGAATTTTCTAGATGTTTCCGTTTCTGAGCTACAACAATAAAATTAAATGGAAAGTCTTAATTAAATGTTATAACATAAAAACTGTAAACTACAGAAAACTGCGATTTTTCTACGCAAAAAAAAACACAAATATGTTAGGAGATGTTTGTAGGAGATATCGTCGTTATACAGGGTGTCCCAGAATATGTGAGCAATCTCCCAGATACAGGGGATGTTACAATAATATTACAAGTTCCTATAAAAATTTTCCCACCTACGGATACCTAGACAAGCCCCTAAAAGACGCTCCTGAAAATAATTTTTTTTGATAACTTTTAATGTGTAATTGTGTAATTTAATTATTTTTTAATACGATGGACAATAGATAAGACTCCTAAAAAATGCCCACGAAAACAATTTTGGCTTCTTTGGCTAGCCAGGGACGGACTAGCTGTAGCACAATAATGTCAATTTTTTACACCTTTTACGATAAAGGCACAAAAATAATATTTTTAAATAGCTTGAACCAGAAACTAAAAAAATACACTCCTGGTTGATATCGATAAAATGAACTGTTAACGAGAAAAAACTATTTTTGTTTAATACGATTTTTATTACATAATTTCAGTTTAACATGAGCTAGATCTACGAATTGAAGATTGTTAAATCCGTACATGTAAAAAAAACAACCATAGCAACAAAAAGCAAATGTAAATAAAAGTGCTACTTTTTTAAATAGGCACATAAAGAATGTAAATTTCATCATTTTAGGTCTCTTTACGAATGTAATAAAAACAAAAATAGTTTTTTCTCTCGAAAATAGTTCATTTTATCGATATCAACCAAGAGTGTATTTTTTTAGTTTAAGGTTCAAGCTTTCTAAAAACAATATTTTTGTGCCTTTACCGTAATGGGTGTAAAAAAAATTAACATTATTGTGCTACAGCGAGTCCGTCCCTGGCAAAACAAATAAGCCAAAATTGTTTTTGTTTTCATGGGCCCTTTTTAAGGATGAGTCTTATCTATTGTCCATCATATTAAAAATAATTAAGTTACACAAAGTATTTTAAAAGTTATTTAAAAAATATCGATTTTCAGGGGCGTCCTTTAGGGACTTGTATCTCCGTAGGTGGGCTCTGGGGAAAATATTTATAGGAACTTGCTATATTTGTGAATATTTTTCGTTTGTCCAAAATAATTTTTTGTGCAATTTTTTGCTTAAAATCCATTTCCAAAGAGCGCAGTTTTCTCTAGTTTACCGTTTTAAAATAATATTCAAACTTAAATTATTTCCCATTAAACAAATATTTTTGTTATCATTCGAAAACGGAAACATTTAGACTTGCCGTCTACTTAGATAAAATGAGACCTTTTGAGAAACTCCCTATATCTCCTAAACCAATCAAAATAACGAGATGCAGTTTTCTCTCTAAAACCGAGCTCTAGACACCTAGCTACTTGTTGTCTAGCTCCTTGGGAAATAGGAGCAACTCCCAAGGCTGTTCAATTTGGGACACCCTGTACATTGAATAAGTTAACTTCGAGCTCCTTCAGCAACTACGGAAGCGTCCCCAAAAAATATCCCCGGGATTTTGTCCGGAAATCAATTATGAACGGAGCAGTCTGGATTACGGTGCGTTTTATTAAATTTTTCCAGTCGGGTGCATTATATTATACATGACCAATTAGGCCGATTTAATCAAAGGGCCCCGGCCGGAAACTTCCATGGAAAACATCCGAAAGTGCAGCGGAGAAAAACTTGGCGGAACTTATAATTGAATCAATTTCGTTTGTTTTCGTCGCTTCTGGATAAGCCCTGGTTGCCCACCCTCCATAGTCTATATGCGTCGATTTTACTGTTTTGTCGTAAATGCCGTAAATTCCGGAGAACATGTTTGTGTTTATGTTCTATTGTCCAGTCCCAAATGATTACAGTTCATTTTTCATTCTGAAAATTAGCTGCTTCTGGACAATTTTTTGGTTGGAATATATTTCTTATATTATGGATAGGTACGTCCTTGCCGAGTTTTGTGCAATTTTCTATCAAATGTGAAAAGCCTGTCTGGGACACTACTGTGTACAGGGTGATTCAGTTTTAATCTGCAACACTACAACAGGTGATAGAAAACCAAAAAATAACCGCACTTTCTTCTATAAACTATATCATTTGAAGGCCTAAAAAAGTTACAGGGTGTTAAAGTTGCAAGAAATATGTGGAATTTATTGAATATTTTACAAACTAGCTGAGATATTTAAGTCCTATTTGGTACACGTTATAACGGCATGGGTTAGCATAAAACCTGTTAATATCAAACATCTTGAACAATCAGTGGCGTAGAAATAGGTAATTAGTATAATTTATTTTAGAAAAAGAATAGAACCACCTTGTATAGCAATAAAATGTATTCAAATTCTTATGTAAATTTTTATTGTAAACAAAAACGTTCCCTTAGCATTTTTTCATATGTGTCATGGTTTCATAGCAAATTTGATTTTTTCGTAATATTTCGGGGAACTTCTGAAAAATTATCTAAAAAATTTGCTCCATAAGTAACACTTAAAGTAGAAATAATGTGTTTGCTACCTGAAATAAAGTAACTTTTTCCAATAAACTCACCTATTTAATGATATAATTTTGAAGATAAAGGGTCTAAAACATTTAAGGAAGATACAACTAATGTTCTGCTCTGTATCTTGAAAAGTAAAACCTTGAATGGGTAAGTTTATTTTGAAAAGTTACTGTATTTAAAGTAAAAAACACATTTTTTCTACTTTGAGTGTTACTTATGGAGAAAAGTTTTAAGTTAATTTTTCAGAAGTACCCCGAAATAATACGAAAAAATCAAATTTGCTATGAAACCATGACACATATGAAAAAATGCTAAGAGAACGTTTTTGTTTACAATAAAAATTTACATAAGAATTTGAAACATTTTATTGCTATACAAGGTGGTTCTATTTTTTTTTCTAAAATAAATTATACTAATTACCCATTTCTACGCCACTGGTTGTTCAAGATGGTTGATATTAACAGGTTTTATGCTAACCCATGCCGTTATAACGTGCACCAAATATGACTTAAATATCTCAGCTAGTTTGTAAAATATTCAATAAATTCCACATATTTCTTGCAACTTTAACACCCTGTAACTTTTTTATAAGGCCTTCAAATGATATAGTTTATAGAAGAAAGTGCGGTTATTTTTTGGTTTTCTATCACCTGTTGAAGTGTTGCAGATTAAAACTGAATCACCCTGTATATCGACAGTAAACTGCTATCCCTAATGTGAAAATTTTTGTTGTGTGTATTATACAGGGTGAGTCAGAATGTATAGTAAATACTTGAAAGGGGTGTTCGGCAGGTGGTTTTAAGGGGAGTCTTTCATATAAAATTTTTCGATTTGGGCTTTCCTTGCCAAGTTATTCGGGTCTACAGAGTGACTCAAAAGTATTTTTTTTATTTATATCTCAATATCGGCGCTACTTAAAAATTTGAAATTTGGTATTTGTTATCTACTTACTGGAAAACGCATTAGGGTAGTTTATTTATTTACACACTGCCATAAAAAAAGTAAAAACTAACAACCACTATTAATTTTGTTGCTCTAACTTTTGTGTGGGCCATTTTTACGTATAAGAAAAATATGATTTGTGAGCCCTTTTTTAAGAAACTTTTTTTTTCTACATTTTTTCTCGAAAACACAATATTTTTCCTACAAAAAATAATTTCACGCCAAATACCATTCCCCTAACTGTTCCAGAAAATCAAGGAAAAATTAAAACCTTTACAACTGCGGCAGAATATGTGGTTTATGCACGATGGAGCTCCTCCACACTACTCACGGATAGTAAAGCAATGGCTTAATACTAATTTTCCGCAACGTTGGATCGGCAGAGGCCAAGAGTTCATTTTAATTTTATCAAACGGCCACAGACTTGTGAAAGATGTCATTGACAGCATTTTGAGCATCTACTGTAACATCTTTTTTTATCCTGAAGCTGAATTGTTGCTACCTGTTATTTTTGTTGTTTTAATGTTCAATAAAAATAATTAAATTGTTTGACGCCCGCCTGCTATGAATTTTTACTTGATTTTCTGGAACGGTCAGGGGAATGGTATTTGGCACGAAATTATTTTTTTGTAGGAAAAATATTGTGTTTTCGAGAAAAAATGTAGAGGGAAAAAAGTTTCTTAAATAAAACTGCTAGACAAATCATATTTTTGTCTTACGTAAAATGACCCACACAAAGGTTCGAGCAAAAAAATTAATAGTGGTTGTTAGTTTTTACCCTTTTTTAGGGCAGTGTGTAAATGAATAAACTACCCTATGGCGTCTTCCAGTAAGTAGATAACACATACAAAATTTTTAAATAGCGCCGTTATTGGGATATAAATAAAAAAAATACTTTTGGGTCACCCTGTAGACCCGAATAACTTGGCAAGGAAAGCCCAAATCGAAAAATTTTATATGAAAGACCCCCCTTAAACCACCTGCAGAACATCCCTTTTAAGTATATTTACTATACATTCTGACTCACTCTGTATATAATAGATATGCCTAATAATAAATGAATGGTTACAATAATTAAAAGATTTATTTGCTTTGTTTCAGATCAATGCGGAAAGTGCAAAGCCGCTACAAGAAGACTAAATCTAAACAAGTACTGCAAAAGAGATTACGGTAAGTCCTGTTTGTTTTAGTAGTAGTAGTAGTAGTATTGAGAAATAAAATAAGAGCCCAAATTACTCCACGATTCTGATAATAAAAATAGTTTCAGTACTCCGACTAATTATTATACCAGTCAATTGAAGAAAGATTTTGACAGACTCTTGAAAAAAAAGTATACCACTAAAGAAGTCATAGAAGGAGATATAGGTAAACGATAAACCAATTTACATTTTACTCTTGATTGATTAACACTCTTACTTCTCCTACATACAAGCTCCGCGGATATCCTAGAACTTATTGAATTTTGTCTTTAGTCCACGTATTTAACTTTTAATAATGTTTTTTAAATAAACTTTTTCTGCTGTTATGGGTTCTCCCGTGATAGCCAACATATTTATGGAATATTTTGAACTCTTGCATCCCTAGATCTAAAACCAAAATGTTGGTTTAGATATGCGGATGATACTTTTGTAATTTGGCCTCACGGTGAGGATATACTCTTTCCGCTTTCCTTCATGTCCTTGACTCCCTACACGAAAAAACCCTTAAGTTTACTATGGAGGTGGAAAAGGACGCTTTTCTTCCTTTCCTGGATCTGTTGGTCTCACGGAAGATCTATGGTTCTCTAGGACACTCGGTCAACACAACACATACAGATAGGTGATAGGTATCTTAATGGTTTCTCTCATCGCCACCCATCCCAAAAACAATCCGTTATTAATTCCTGAGTTTATCGAGGAATTTTCCTCTCAGGACCTGATAATCTTAATAAAAAACTGGATCATCTTAATAATGTTCTACTTGTCAACGATTATTCTTATCATAAAAATTTATTCACCCCAACAAAAAATATTAACAGAGGCGTAAATTACCCACCGACAACTATGGCTTTCCCACCTTATATCCATAACAAAACCGATCGCATCTTCAAAATTCTAAATTGGCATAATACTAGTAACATAAATTATCCCGATATTATCGTACAGGGCACCAAGTCTTGCTTAATTATTATTTATTCACTTCAATTATTGCTAGGTTTGCTTTGAGATACATCCAACAATTTTCTTTGATTTGTCATTTGTGTTACTTCAGAGTTGTTTCCTTTGTACCTATTCATCCAAAATGTCCCCGAAAAATATTCTTAGTCGCCGCCAGTGCTCAGTTTATCCGTTCGGTGCATGTTCGTAGCGACGTAGCGACAAAGAGAATCCACTATATGCAGTTCCCAGAAAAATGCGCGAGCGAAACCGATTTCCATCCAACAGTTACGGTATTTCGCCTCACCTCACTCCGAAACGTATGTAGTACAAAATGGCCAGAGCATTACCACGAATCTTTTCAACATTCGTCGTAATCATAAAAGACGAAAAGCCGCCTCCTTTCAGGCAGCGTGCGTTGTTTATGCTCGTCCATGAGCGTCACGCACCATTGAATTTTACACTGAAAACCGGATAAAAATGTAGGTAGGTACTAAATAAAAATGGATTGGGCTAGGTTAGAGAAATAAGAAATGGAGCAGTAAAGGAAAAAAGGAAAAGAAAACAATTTGCGCTATATAAATTGCTATCATAAAAGCTTCAAAACAAAGCCATCAGAATCGCCAGTAGACATATTCATCTTAATCTCAACGTCCCATTCCTGAACTCCATACTTCGCTCTCCTCTCCTCTCGCTCACCATGCGCCTTCCGGAGATAAAATACAATGCAGAATACATTGTTAGCAATCAGAGCCATCTGTTTTTCAGGACATAAAACTGTAGCCGTTAGATGTCTTTATAAATACGTCAGTCAACGGTTCGCCTCTTCACGACGCCTATGGTAGTTAGGTTTACGCATTTTATGTCTGCGGTAATCAGCGAGATGATAAATACACTAAAATCCTTGCAAATGAGTTTCGCGGCGCGAACGATGCGGCCTTTTGAGCGAATGCCGAAAAAATAAATCATCTTGTGCGGCACGAATGCGGTATGTGTCGCAGATTGTGCATTTTATGAGAGGTACTGAAAGACGACAGGGTCGTACCTTCTTACTCAATCAGAACTGATTTATAAACTCATAAAAATTTTGATGATTTCAGATTTTGTACATTCTGATTTTACAACAGTTTGTTATAGCTATTGTTGTTTAGTTATTAGATAATATATTTTGTCGCCGACCGTCTATAAAACTATACATTACCATACAGATTTACGGAGGTAAACAAACGCTTTATTTTACAGTGAAATCAAGAACTTTACTTGCCACATTTGCGGGAGGTAAAGTAAAAATGCTTGATTTATGAACTTAAATCTTATGACCATGACCACGTTTGACAATAGACGAAAATCATTCGCCGCTGTCACGACGCTACGCCGCACGGTTTAGTTGAAACCAATGATCTATATACCTAGATCCATAATCCAATATACAACTTCGTCCTCAACATTTTGGTGTTTATTTACAAAATTTTTCTGCAAAGTTGCAAGTCCCTAATGTGACAAATAATGAAAGCACTTATTTCGTACAATGTAAATATAGCAAAGTCATCAGAGATATATAATTAACAAAAAAAAAAAAACGATTCAAACTAAGTGCACGTGACGCGTAAACATTTACACTATGAAAGCACGTGAACAATTCTGAGGGCTAATGCGAGGCCGCATTAAGGACGATCTCTATGAGTTTTATAATATAAAATATTAGAATAATATGCTCCAGTATGAAGAACTTTAAAAACAAACTTTTATGGCACACCTAGTCATTCACTTACCTGCAAATTTCTACTATTAACACAAATCGTAGCTCCAACAATTAATAAACAGCGAAAGAATTATATCTGAAAAAATAAAGTTCCACTTGCAACTCAATACACCTCTGTAAGAAACACCGACTCGCTGCACTCGCCCGCCCGGTCAGATTTTATTGCCGGATCACGCTCCAGCCATGCAACAACTTGTGTTTATGTTTCACTTGCGTTTAGTTTGAATAGAGTTTAGTTACCTAACTTTGCGTAAATAACGCAAAAGTGCTTAGTCTTATGGACGATTTTTTTATAAACTCATCACATAACTCATCCAGGCTTATGATATATGCTAATTCTTTGTAAATATTTAAAAGCATAATATCATTCAGCCTTTTCTGGCTCATTGTTGATCTTATATATGATTGTCACCTTGTCACCTTTGCTTGAGCTTCCAACAACTGACCAAACTTTTGGCCGGGTGCTCGATATATTTACGGATCATCTGTGCCACTACAGGGTCTTTGTTTTGATATTTTATTGTATATCAACGTGGATTACAATGCCATTTGAATGGGTCATCTAGGTATACAGATCATTGGTTGAAACAATTTTAAGTTTTACATCACAAAAATAATTTTGTCTCCAGTTTTTTAGTTTTAATTTTTTACGGTCGGGGATAACATTTTATATGCACCACGTCAGTAAAGTGTCTTTATCGAAATCTCAGACTCGTTCGACAAAGTATCACTTTACTCAGTTGGTACATAAATAACTAGTCTTCCCATCAATAAATCAAAGTGGATTGCATGTCATTCCCTACGGTTTTAACCTAGGTACTTCAACGATGTCATATGTCATTATATTATAGGTAATCAACTGTGTTTAGTAGGAAATACTTTTTTGAATTTGAAATATTCTTTTAATTAATGATTTATTCTTAACTTCAACTTTGAGGTTACCTTTTGCTTTAAAAAGTATGAAAAATGACTTGCTCAAACGTGGTCACGTGACTGATCTGTCAAAAATTACATTTAAAATATAAAATCACTAATTAAGTTTGTTTCTTAAAATTTTATTTATTCTTTTTTCAATTCTACATAGTTGTGCCAAATTTGTACGCTCTCTTAAAAGGTTTTATTTCTTGCCATTTTTTAATAATTTTGAATTTTCTGAAAATTTTAAAAACTTGCAACTGCTTGAAAACTATTTTCATTTTCTATTCACTTTTTTATTGCTAAATATGTGTTTTTCCGAAGAAAATTCTATTAACGCTCTCAAACTCTTTTATGTTTGATGTAAAGTTAATGTACAGTCAAGCATTTAGGATGAATAAAGTGATGAATAAAAAATGCAAAAGTGTGATTTTTCTTTTGAGTAGGTGGCTGTGACTTCATATTTGACATTGTCTTGCGATTCCAAACAACTTTTCTTTATACCATTCTGCTGTAGTTCTAAAAATAAGGGTACTTTACTCTTAAGGAATTTTCATATTTTTCAACCTTCCCTGTATACGAATAGAAATTTCAACATTTTTACGGGTGGATTTTGAGTTTAAGCACAAGCACCAACTTTTATCAAGAATATTTTTTTTGAGAAATTTCAAATAAAGAAAATTCCCAACTTTCTGGCAGACACTATATACAGGGTGAGTTTTTTTTTATGACTACTATGGGGATCTCGGAAACTAGCAAAGCTAGAACAAAGGTTAAATGGGGAAAGAATTGCAGTTTTGAATGCCCAATCTAATGCCCCTTTTGGATTTTTAAGAAAGTTCATGGCTCACTAGATATTTTGAAAAGAGTGATTTTTTGCTATTTCATCAGATCTCTGTAGCTCCGTTATTCCTGATTATGCAGAAAAACTGTAGAGACAAAAATTGTAGATCAATTTGGGCTTAATAGATAAATCTGATTTTTGAGATATGACATAAACTTGTGTTTTTTTAAATGTAAATCATAGTTGGCTTTGGCCTTATAAAATCGGCCATTTTTTTAGCTTTCCAAAGATATAATACTCGGCATAGTTATTATAAAAAAATAAAAAAGCTATGGCGAATTTTCTGATTTTTTTTTTGAATTTTCACATAATCAGCCATGGAATATTTTCATAATTCCGTTCTATTTTACGTCATATCTCAAAAATCACCAACAACATAAAAAATTGGACTAGATTAAGCCCAAAATTATCTACAATTTTTGTCTCTACAGTTTTGCTGTATAATCAGAAATAACGGAGCTACAGAGATATGACGAAATAGCAAAAAAATCACTCTTTTCAAAATATGTAGTGAGCCATGAACTTTTTTAAAAATCCAAAAGTGGCATTAGACTGAGCATTCAAAACTGCAGTTATTCTTCCCCCATTTAACCTTTGTTCTAGCTCTGCTAGTTTTCGAGATCCCCATAGTGGTCATCGAAAAAAGTCACCCTGTATATTTTCTCTCCCATGGGTCCCATTGTTCTCTTCCTTCGCCAGACCGGCTTCGGTTTAAACGATTAAAGAATATATTTTTCTTGAAGTCGGCATTAAAATGTCCCAAAATCGTCATTAAAAGCACAGAAATCGTACAATAATGTAGCCCATTATTGTACGATTTTTTCAACAAGTAGGCCTTGGCGAGATGTAAACATCAAACGTCAGACGCGGAGAAATCGCCCGTCAAAAGTGACCAAATATTCAAAACCCGGCCGATAAAGGCTCATTTAACTTTTCGTACACATTGCGAAATTGTTTCCTATAGAAGCGCAATCCTTCAGTATACATATTTTAGTAAATTTGAATATCAATGGATTTGTTGTGTAGGCTGCACAAGAAGCAGCAGTTTGGTTTTTCTGTCAGAAGGTGACGTACGTCATTATACTTGTCCTAGATATACCCCGATTGCTGTATAAGAAGTCCCGATTTGTGAGATGACATTCTCCACAAAATCCCTAGGAATTTTTTGTTAACTATGGGTATAACATTGGTATATGTGTCTCAACCAGTTAATGACGTCATTCATTGATTTATGATGTGAAAAGTTACCCAAGTGATACGAAAAAAAGAGCATAATAAAATAAAAACCCTATTGCAATCACGATTATGCCGCTACAAATAAAAATAACTATGACTATAACTAATTTTAATAATAATTTCAAACGTCATGGAAACACTTTCGTTTTGGTATTTTGTAATAATCAGCTGCTTTTGGCAGCGTCTAGGGGCGGACTCGGGAAAATTTAGCTTCGGTATGTCAAAGTGACAGTGAAGGTTTTCCAGATCGTTCAAACTGGTTCAAACATTCGGTAATGAAAATATTCGCGGGTTTTCTACGATTCGTGAGATTTTCCGTTATCTATGTTGTTGTTGTTCTTGTTACTTTTCGTGTTATTAGTGCAAATGGGCTCGTTACTGACCTGAACTTATGACCCGGTTGCATTTTTTGCTGCATTGATGCCAACTTAGGATATTGAAATTACCAATTGACAGTCCCAGTAAGGACTTCTTAAAATAATTTGAGTATAGAGCGATCGGTAAAGTCAAGCAACGCCGCGCGTAGTCGGTTCGTGGACGGGTGATCCCTTATTATTATTTTCTTGCCTAATAAAACATTTTTTTTCCGATTTCAAAAAAAAAATAATATGTACCTCGGCACTGAAGTTCTTTTTATGACTCATGTGGTTTATTTGCCTCGGCCAGAGGCCTCAGCAACTAAACTCCACATGAGTCATAAAAAGTTGAACTTTAGTGCCTTGGTACATAAATAACTATTAACTGGTAGTTTATTGCCGAGGCGCCCGTTATCGGGGTAAAATCACAGGCGATACTATTCGATAAACTATAATATTATGTTAATAATCGACAAATTAATGTAACTTCAAAGGAACCATACGTTCTTTCTGACTGAGGTGTCTCCGTCGTTGCAGCCATAATGGCGAAGGTGCTGTCGCAGATCGAAGGTGGCGACGAGGGCGCCGGCCACGCCAAGGGCTGGGTCAGGTTCATGGTCGACGTGCAGATGGTGTTCAAGAGGGCGAGGGACTCGCGCATCAGGCGAGGCACCATGCCCATGCTGGTGCCCGCCACCGACCTCGCCTGCAAGTGCCCCAAGATTAGGGCCAACAAGTGAGTATATATGTATATATACCTACACAGTTGAAAATAATATGTTAAATTTGACATTTTTTTGATGTTCCATCTGGTCCACACACAAAAATATGTAAAATGGCTGATGTACGTGTCTGTCAAATTTTACGTTATGCGTTGTGTAGAAAATGATTAACTGAAAGTGTTATATCATTTTGAAGTATTATTGTATGTCAACTTATACATACAGATTTGTGAAAATGAAAGTTAAATTGACATTAAAGTTTTGTTGCATTTACGATTGTAGTGTGTCATATTGAAACTTTCCATATCCAAATTAACAAGTCAGGTAATGTTAATTAGACATTTGTCATTATTTCTATTAACAAAAGCGTGAGTTGAAGTAATCTAGGCATATATTAAATAGAGGAAAAACGACAGTGGTTTTTAACATTTGAGAAACGTAGTTGTAACATATAGCTATAGTGAAATTAACATTTGATCTAAAGTTAAAAATACACATATACATAGTACTTTTAACATAAGATTAATAGTATTATTATATATATAATAGTATTATTATATACAGTGTGTCCACATTAAGGACTTACCACCCTTGTAAAATTTTTATTTGTTGATCGATTTTGATAAAAGTTTTTTTATAGGTACAGGTATTCAAAATGCGCATTCAATGAGTAGGTAACTTTATTCTTGGGTTGTAATCATATAAGAAAGAAAGTATTATTTTTTTATTTCTAGATATTACCTATTGTTTTTAACATTAGAACAAATGTTTAATATGCGCATTTTTAATATATACCTAACAAAAAAAGTTTATCAAAATCGGTCAACAAATAAAGATTTTACAGGGGTGGTAAGTAGGTATACTTAATGTGGAGACACTATATATAATAAGTGTCTCGTAATAATACCTTTCTCGATACTTACCTTTTAATAAACTTTATACTTTTACTGTTTCTTACACTGCAAAGGACTGGAACAACACTGCATGACTATAACTTAATAACTTGTTTTATAAATCTCGGGCAATAACATCTTCTTAGCAACTATGTGAAGTAAATGGGTGATACTTGCAAAATGAATACAACAATTTTGATTTGTGATTTTTTTTTATTTCAAAACCAAAGGGTTACATATTAGGATTAGGCAGATTAATAATAATAATAATAGAAGATACATCTATACTATATAAAATAAATATCAAATTTTATTCTAATAACTATGATCACTATAGTTATACCAATATACAAAAGGCAACTTTTTAAATTTATTCAAAACAATTTAATAACAGGTAAAATTAAGAATTATTCAAATAATGTAGGTATAAAATCTAAAGATCTAGGCGGAACAGCATAAAAATGAAAAATAAGGGCATTTGTTAGGTGCGGCAAATTCATAATTAAAGAGCCACCCCTGGTTAACATAATACCTACATATAAAAACCCTGGAAGTAGGCACTTATATATAATAATATGTGTAGGAATTTGAAATATAACTTACCTGGATTTTTTGTAGGTACACACACTATTACCGTACTATTACTACACAGCAACACACGCTATTAATCGATAGGAATTGGCACCTGGCACGCGACGCAATTCTGGACTGACTGAGATGAAAACGACTTGACCAAGTGTGATAGCCGGGAAGCGAAAACAACAGTCCAATCATTCGATTTTAACAAATACTGCGTAGAGACTTACATTTTTATGAGTCGAAATGACACTGAAGTTTATGTTGCGTTGCAAAATGAATAACTTAATATGTTAACTCTACAGGCATGAAAGTATTAAATGCACGTATTCTGTTATTCAAAACATATCGAAATAAGTTAAATAATAAATGTTAAACTTAACACAGAAGATAGTTACATCAACACATTGTACATATTCAGTAATATTTTTAACATTTGTGCGAGTTAAAATGTTACAGTTTTACACATTGACGTATCTAGATGATTCGACATATTGCTCGTGCGTTAATTTAAGTATCAATGTATGTCACTTTTTGACACAAATATATTAACATCCAAAAAATAACACTTCAATCCGATTTTTAACTGTGTAACTTGCCGGATATCCCCCCCCCCACGTTTCGTGTTTTTCTGAAGGAAACCCAAACTTTCCCAACAAGTCCTAGGCAAATCGGTCCCATCTAACAAGTTCGCGGAGGCATAGAGCCAACCGGTTAGGCAAAAATTATTTTTTATACGGGGTGGTTAACTTTTAAGGGACCAAACTGTAACAGGTGATAGAGGCAATTTCTCGTATGTGTCATATGGTTTCATGGCATTTTTTTGTATTATTTCAGGGCACTTCTGAATAATGGAAATGAACTAAAAAATTTGCTAGAGAGGTAAGACTGGACGTAGAAAAAAATGTGTTCCTTAATTTAAATAAAGTAACTTTTTCCAATAAACTTACCCATTCAAGGTTTCGAGATACAGAGCGTAACAAATTTATTGGAAAAGCTACTTTATTTAAAGTAAGAAACACATTTTTTGTACTTTGAGTCTTGCCCATCGAGCAAATTTACAGTATTTACACGTAGAACGTTTTTATCCAAAGAACAAAAAAAAAAACACTGGGTAACCCCAAACCTGACACCAGTTTTATTATTATTTTATTTTAATTTATGTAATCATAAAAGTAATTTCCAACGTATTTTATAAAAGTATTCTGCGTAAGTGTAAACATAAACTTTGATAGGTTTTGTAAATTATATATTATACACACATTACTTCTCCGAACTCTACATTAAGAATAAAAATGTCTTTCAACGTAAATGTTTCTCCAATATAAAACAAAATTATGTTTATCTGGAGAAATCTATTGAACAATATAAAAACTTGACCTGTTCATCATCGAAGAGTGATAAATAATAAACTTCTCTTTCAAGATGACAAGGAACATACTGCTATTACAGAGAATCATTTTTCATTCAACTATACTTTTACTTGGACCAACACAATCTTGAGTGGCGCTAGTATACGAAAAAATGGCGATCACTTATTATAGATTGTCAGTTCCTGACGTTTACAATGTCCCATATTTTAAATATCTAGCTTTATTATGATTTGCGTTTTTTTACGGTAACAAATTTTTTTGTGGTCAGTATTTCGCAGTTTTGTCATATTAACACAGTATTTATAGATAGATTTGTTTGTGACAACATGAAATTGTCATGCACATGAAGAAAATTATAAGAATATACACTATTTTTTAATTACGGAATGATCTATTCAACCAGTTGAAGAAGCGAGAATGAAGAAAGTAGAAAAAAGTTTAAAGACCCAAAGTAAACCAATAATCCGCTATATAAAGAAAAAACTGAAAAATCTAGCCGTGAACTCCATTTCAAACCGAATGGTACCAAAATACTTTTGTTGCTTTTTTTGAAAATGTCCGGAAATATGCCATGTGATCTTGTCAAATTAAAGGTACATAACAAGCAAGCATTTTATTTTATAATTATTCTACAACAATGGTGTTTTTAATCAATATGATCGATTTTTCTCGACATTTGGCGCCAATGTCAATTGCTTGAAACAGCGTTATGCAGCTTTCACAAATACAGATCGATACATGCATTCAAAATTGTAACATTTTAAATGACAAATGTCTAGAGGAACGGGATTTGAACATTTTGGCTAATGCAAAAATGCTAATAACTTTTTGATTAATTAACATTTTGATCTTTTCACAGTTAATATAACAAGTGGTGTTCTTATTATCGATAATACCTTTCGTTAATTTTACGAATTATAACCCCAAAGATTAAAATACTCGACTGCCCAGCAGGAGTGGTATTTTCTTAGCATTGGGGTTATAATGACTTAATAAATTACCGAAAGGTATTATCTGATTATTATACATAGATACCACTGCAAATAATTTAATTATTCAGTATTTAGGCGTAATTTGACAGCTAAACTAATTAAATAAATGAATCACAAAAATCACAACCGGGATTTGAACCCGAGACCTCTTGGTCCCAAAGCGTGAAGCATGCCACTAGACCATTGTGTTTCTATATAAAATTTACACAAACAGCCGCATTTAAATTTAATGACCATGCTTAAAAGTTAGTCTATTTGACAGCTTTCATTAAGGTTGAGCTTTCGGTTCTGAATATGTTTTTTGTGCTAATAGATATTTAACGATCAATGTGTTAACTGAAATTGTATGTTCTAGTCCTATATTAAATTTGGTAGGTGAGTTATCCGGTTACCTATCAGTTTTAGTTAATATCACAATAGCGGTTTACCGTAATTTATAGAGAGTAACTAAGAGGGTAGTATTTCAGCGAAAATGCCACACTCGCGGTATTATCGTCACCTGATTAGTTAGTATTTCAAAAATCTTGTCGTTTTATTGATTCATATTGGCAGGCGTTGAATTCTCAGTAGAATACTTCTATATAATTTTATTTTAAACTTTTAGTTATTCGAAAAAAATTAGTTGTTTTTTGAACCTTGACCCCATTTTATGAACGCCTTGAATAGCTGAGAGTACTGAAATTTTATATAAAGTGTTTTGAATTGTGGTCAATTTGATGGCACTATCCATTTTATTCCCTTATAATGCTTTTGTGATTTTTGTTTGTCTTCTTTTGATAACAGTAGGCCATGAAAGTATAGTGTAAAAAAAATGTTTATGAACATAGGCGAATATTTTGAAAAATACGAAATTGCCTGGACTTAAAGTGAAACACGCTGTATATAAAGTTCGATGACCATAGAATATGCAGTAGTATAACAACTATAGATTGCCAACCTTTGCAGAAGTCTGACCTATAGTGTGACTATACAGGGTGTCCGCTAAGTATGGGGCAATCTCACAGTAGCAGGTAGGGGACGTTAAAATATTACGATTGAGCTTCACATCTAGGATTCAAATCGAATTGTAGCAATATCTCCCAAACTATTCAAGCTGCTGAACTGAAATTTGGCACAGCTGTGTTTTTGGCGATGGAGAATAAGCGGAAAATGTCAGTTTCGCCGTATCTCATAGAGGGCGCCACTTGCGCTGTTTTTGAATGAAAAAAATGCCAAATGGGCATTGGTCAAAACACCATTGGTTTTCTTGAAATAGAGTGTTCAAATTTTGTCAAATTCAATCTTTTCTATTTTGAAATCGAATAATTTTTGGTACATTGTTCATAGGGATTTTTTTTTTCACTTTAAATGGCACGGTTGATCTGTAACACTTGAAAGCGGCAGGTGAAAATTTTGTTTGTTTCGACTATTGAAGTCAACAGGTGTTTTGGGGCACATTTTGCCGATTTCAACGCAAACGGTTGATTTGATCGTGATGAAACAAGAGTACCTTTTTCTTGCACAATGAAAAAATGCACTAAAATGAGGGACCTGCAGGACCAAAAAGATAACCTCAAAAAGTTAAGAGTAAAAGCACGATCCAAAAACAGCTCAAGTGGCGCCCTCTGTGAGATACGGCGAAATTGACATTTTCAGCTTATTTTCCATCGCCAAAAACACAGCAGTGCCAAATTTAAGTTCAGCAGCTTGAATAGTTTGGGAGATATTGCCATAATTCAATTTAAAAAAAAAAAGAGTTACAACGCCATGTATCTCAGTAACTAACTATTGAGATCGGACCCATACTTAGTTGCTAAGTTAAATCGTAATATTTTGAGGTCCTCTACCTGCTCCTGTGAGATTGCGCCCTACTTACCGGGCACCCTGTATGTATCGCCACACTGGGCATCCCACACCTGACACCACTTTTATATAGGGACATTATTTTTTACTGCATTGGTGATTTTCCCTACAACCTGAGTGTGCAGTTTAAAACAAACTAAATTAACTAGGTAATTCATTTAGAGGCCAAACCAAAATGGGCCAGAAGTTAGATGTTGGCACACAGTTTAATAAAGGCGCAGCGATATCTCTCCATTTTGTTAATAACCTGGCGAATCAAATCCTCGATATGAAGTTATCCAACTTCGGAGCATGTGTGTTCCACGTCACAAGTGACACTAATCGTACGTCGCTTACCCGCCGCGGAACGAATGCATTACCATGGCGGCCAGCTCGTTACACTAATAGACACAATTCTTTAGTGTCCTGGATTAAAAATAGTGGGAGAGCTGGCTGATGAAAACGGCGAATTAATTAGCTCGGGGAAAAAAGTCTCAATTAACGCCAAGGTGATTTGTCTGGCCTGGATGTGGGTTAAAGCGGCGGCATTGAAATATGTTGCACCCGGTAGGTTTTCCTGCATCAGATTCTGCGATCCATAATACATAATCTGGGAAGTAATCTATTAAAACGCATTGGAATTCAATCCTAGGGGTCGCTATTTAGACAGAAAATGAGGTATTTTTTGAGAAAACATTGTCTTATATAAATGTGAGATAACAGGTATACAGGGAGTTTAAGTTTTTTTGTGTCACTTAATAGGTGTGTTCCACGTCACAAGTGACACTAATCGTACGTCGCTTACCCGCCGCGGAACGAATGCATTACCATGGCGGCCAGCTCGTTACACAAATAGACACAATTCTTTAGTGTCCTGGATTAAAAATAGTGGGAGAGCTGGCTGATGAAAACGGCGAATTAATTAGCTCGGGGAAAAAAGTCTCAATTAACGCCAAGGTGATTTGTCTGGCCTGGATGTGGGTTAAAGCGGCGGCATTGAAATATGTTGCACCCGGTAGGTTTTCCTGCATCAGATTCTGCGATCCATAATACATAATCTGGGAAGTAATCTATTAAAACGCATTGGAATTCAATCCTAGGGGTCGCTATTTAGACAGAAAATGAGGTATTTTTTGAGAAAACATTGTCTTATATAAATGTGAGATAACAGGTATACAGGGAGTTTAAGTTTTTTTGTGTCACTTAATAGGTGTGTTCCACGTCACAAGTGACACTAATCGTACGTCGCTTACCCGCCGCGGAACGAATGCATTACCATGGCGGCCAGCTCGTTACACAAATAGACACAATTCTTTAGTGTCCTGGATTAAAAATAGTGGGAGAGCTGGCTGATGAAAACGGCGAATTAATTAGCTCGGGGAAAAAAGTCTCAATTAACGCCAAGGTGATTTGTCTGGCCTGGATGTGGGTTAAAGCGGCGGCATTGAAATATGTTGCACCCGGTAGGTTTTCCTGCATCAGATTCTGCGATCCATAATACATAATCTGGGAAGTAATCTATTAAAACCCATTGGAATTCAATCCTAGGGGTCGCTATTTAGACAGAAAATGAGGTATTTTTTGAGAAAACATTGTCTTATATAAATGTGAGATAACAGGTATACAGGGAGTTTAAGTTTTTTTGTGTCACTTAATAGGTGTGTTCCACGTCACAAGTGACACTAATCGTACGTCGCTTACCCGCCGCGGAACGAATGCATTACCATGGCGGCCAGCTCGTTACACAAATAGACACAATTCTTTAGTGTCCTGGATTAAAAATAGTGGGAGAGCTGGCTGATGAAAACGGCGAATTAATTAGCTCGGGGAAAAAAGTCTCAATTAACGCCAAGGTGATTTGTCTGGCCTGGATGTGGGTTAAAGCGGCGGCATTGAAATATGTTGCACCCGGTAGGTTTTCCTGCATCAGATTCTGCGATCCATAATACATAATCTGGGAAGTAATCTATTAAAACGCATTGGAATTCAATCCTAGGGGTCGCTATTTAGACAGAAAATGAGGTATTTTTTGAGAAAACATTGTCTTATATAAATGTGAGATAACAGGTATACAGGGAGTTTAAGTTTTTTTGTGTCACTTAATAGGTGTGTTCCACGTCACAAGTGACACTAATCGTACGTCGCTTACCCGCCGCGGAACGAATGCATTACCATGGCGGCCAGCTCGTTACACAAATAGACACAATTCTTTAGTGTCCTGGATTAAAAATAGTGGGAGAGCTGGCTGATGAAAACGGCGAATTAATTAGCTCGGGGAAAAAAGTCTCAATTAACGCCAAGGTGATTTGTCTGGCCTGGATGTGGGTTAAAGCGGCGGCATTGAAATATGTTGCACCCGGTAGGTTTTCCTGCATCAGATTCTGCGATCCATAATACATAATCTGGGAAGTAATCTATTAAAACGCATTGGAATTCAATCCTAGGGGTCGCTATTTAGACAGAAAATGAGGTATTTTTTGAGAAAACATTGTCTTATATAAATGTGAGATAACAGGTATACAGGGAGTTTAAGTTTTTTTGTGTCACTTAATAGGTGTGTTCCACGTCACAAGTGACACTAATCGTACGTCGCTTACCCGCCGCGGAACGAATGCATTACCATGGCGGCCAGCTCGTTACACAAATAGACACAATTCTTTAGTGTCCTGGATTAAAAATAGTGGGAGAGCTGGCTGATGAAAACGGCGAATTAATTAGCTCGGGGAAAAAAGTCTCAATTAACGCCAAGGTGATTTGTCTGGCCTGGATGTGGGTTAAAGCGGCGGCATTGAAATATGTTGCACCCGGTAGGTTTTCCTGCATCAGATTCTGCGATCCATAATACATAATCTGGGAAGTAATCTATTAAAACGCATTGGAATTCAATCCTAGGGGTCGCTATTTAGACAGAAAATGAGGTATTTTTTGAGAAAACATTGTCTTATATAAATGTGAGATAACAGGTATACAGGGAGTTTAAGTTTTTTTGTGTCACTTAATAGGTGTGTTCCACGTCACAAGTGACACTAATCGTACGTCGCTTACCCGCCGCGGAACGAATGCATTACCATGGCGGCCAGCTCGTTACACAAATAGACACAATTCTTTAGTGTCCTGGATTAAAAATAGTGGGAGAGCTGGCTGATGAAAACGGCGAATTAATTAGCTCGGGGAAAAAAGTCTCAATTAACGCCAAGGTGATTTGTCTGGCCTGGATGTGGGTTAAAGCGGCGGCATTGAAATATGTTGCACCCGGTAGGTTTTCCTGCATCAGATTCTGCGATCCATAATACATAATCTGGGAAGTAATCTATTAAAACCCATTGGAATTCAATCCTAGGGGTCGCTATTTAGACAGAAAATGAGGTATTTTTTGAGAAAACATTGTCTTATATAAATGTGAGATAACAGGTATACAGGGAGTTTAAGTTTTTTTGTGTCACTTAATAGGTGTGTTCCACGTCACAAGTGACACTAATCGTACGTCGCTTACCCGCCGCGGAACGAATGCATTACCATGGCGGCCAGCTCGTTACACAAATAGACACAATTCTTTAGTGTCCTGGATTAAAAATAGTGGGAGAGCTGGCTGATGAAAACGGCGAATTAATTAGCTCGGGGAAAAAAGTCTCAATTAACGCCAAGGTGATTTGTCTGGCCTGGATGTGGGTTAAAGCGGCGGCATTGAAATATGTTGCACCCGGTAGGTTTTCCTGCATCAGATTCTGCGATCCATAATACATAATCTGGGAAGTAATCTATTAAAACGCATTGGAATTCAATCCTAGGGGTCGCTATTTAGACAGAAAATGAGGTATTTTTTGAGAAAACATTGTCTTATATAAATGTGAGATAACAGGTATACAGGGAGTTTAAGTTTTTTTGTGTCACTTAATAGGTGTGTTCCACGTCACAAGTGACACTAATCGTACGTCGCTTACCCGCCGCGGAACGAATGCATTACCATGGCGGCCAGCTCGTTACACAAATAGACACAATTCTTTAGTGTCCTGGATTAAAAATAGTGGGAGAGCTGGCTGATGAAAACGGCGAATTAATTAGCTCGGGGAAAAAAGTCTCAATTAACGCCAAGGTGATTTGTCTGGCCTGGATGTGGGTTAAAGCGGCGGCATTGAAATATGTTGCACCCGGTAGGTTTTCCTGCATCAGATTCTGCGATCCATAATACATAATCTGGGAAGTAATCTATTAAAACGCATTGGAATTCAATCCTAGGGGTCGCTATTTAGACAGAAAATGAGGTATTTTTTGAGAAAACATTGTCTTATATAAATGTGAGATAACAGGTATACAGGGAGTTTAAGTTTTTTTGTGTCACTTAATAGGTGTGTTCCACGTCACAAGTGACACTAATCGTACGTCGCTTACCCGCCGCGGAACGAATGCATTACCATGGCGGCCAGCTCGTTACACTAATAGACACAATTCTTTAGTGTCCTGGATTAAAAATAGTGGGAGAGCTGGCTGATGAAAACGGCGAATTAATTAGCTCGGGGAAAAAAGTCTCAATTAACGCCAAGGTGATTTGTCTGGCCTGGATGTGGGTTAAAGCGGCGGCATTGAAATATGTTGCACCCGGTAGGTTTTCCTGCATCAGATTCTGCGATCCATAATACATAATCTGGGAAGTAATCTATTAAAACGCATTGGAATTCAATCCTAGGGGTCGCTATTTAGACAGAAAATGAGGTATTTTTTGAGAAAACATTGTCTTATATAAATGTGAGATAACAGGTATACAGGGAGTTTAAGTTTTTTTGTGTCACTTAATAGGTGTGTTCCACAAACAACATATAACTGGACCAATAATATCAAATAATGGCATTACAATTATTCAACATATAATTCTAAATCAAAACAAATAATTGTTTATGTGCACGGGCTGATTTCGTTTTTCTTACATGCCACCCACGTTGCGTGTCTTATTGTTCAAGATCATTACACTTATTTATATTACATGTAGAAAAATCTTCTCACTTTAAACAAGAATGAATTAAGGCTAATCCCAGGTCTCCTTATAGTGTCCCTTAAAATATCAATTAAAAAAAAGGTCAAAACAGATATGGACTATGTTTGAAATGATTCAAACACTTTGAAAAGATTGATATAAGTCCAAACGAAATTGGCAATATGGCCCCCAGCAAAATACTACGCTTTGTTGTATTTACTACAGTAGAGTCATTCACAAAAGATCGCAATGTGAAAAGGCTATGAGAGCCATACGACGCCAAGGAAATCTACAATCTACAATTCTCCATGGGCGAGACTTTGCCATATCTTGTAGGTACCATAATATGATCTATATTTTTATATTTTTGAGGTTAGGAAAAAATTTTAGATAAAAGTTGTAACAGAGCATATAAAACAACCAGTAGTAAAACTCCCCATGGCGGGAAAATTCTGCGCACCTGTTCGCGCAGCCGCCATTGGGGAATAGATTCTGTCAAATAGATGCAGTGTCGGGCGATTGGTCAGTTCTTTTTTGGCTGTATGAGGGATATTACAGTGCCGTGGAGTGTGCTTTTTTGTAAATTGTGCTTTGTGCTAATATTTTTAAATAAAGAATCTCAGGAAGGGGTCAGAGCTGCTTGTGCTTACCACACACTATATACTTTACTAATGCTACTGTGTATTTCTGAATTGATTTTCCCGACTACACCTCTGACTTCTATTCCCCCATTATGGTTCAAGGTCATTGAATTTGCGGATGATTTCTCAAGAGTAAGTTGTACTGCTGGTTGTTTTATATGCTCTGGTTATAATATCCAAAGCAAGCTTTTTTCAGCGTTTATTTAGTTTTATACAGGGTGTTCAGAAAAGTGGTGCCAAACCAAACTTATGTTTTTTTTAATGGAATACCCTGTATATTTTTAGAAATTTGCAATCTGCTCATTGTCACAATTTCAATGCTGTATATATGTAATATGTTTGTTTCAAACGTTTGGAAAATATTCGACCTTGAAACTTCCAATTTTGCACTTTTGATGTCAATTTTTTCGAAAATGAAACCTTTGCGGGTATAATCTTATATAGGAAAATAAAAGAAAAACCTTTTTAAGAACAAACTTTTTAAGCAATGTACTAAAACGAATAAAATAAAATAAGTCTAGGTTTTCGTTAAGATAATTCAATCATTGAATGAATGAGGGTCGTGTTGTATTTGTATAGCCTAGTAATAATAATTATTGAGAATGAAATAAATTGTTTCAAATTCTTATTTCCAGAGATGTATTCATATCTTGCAATTTACTAAGAAATGATGAAAACAGCAAAATTGATATATTATGGTGCTGGTGCAACCGCCAAACGAAAAAAAATCCGACTGAAATTTAAACGCGCAAGCGAGAGCAAACACACCGTGCCTGATGCCAAGAGAAAGAGAGACTTGCTGTGCCAGACTCCAGACTTTTATTTTGTTATTCATCCAGTGTATTGTTGTTTCGTTATAATATGTACTATGTAAATAATCTTGCATCACAAAATAGCAGACAGTCCCAACATTTTTTCTCTGGTTTCTACTCGGAAACCTCTACTTTTTCATAATGTTTTTTCTTAAATGAATAATTAAAGATGATTCAAAATTACCAGTAGATAGACATATACATTATTTTTTGAAGCCTTAAAATTAACTTTTTTGGGTGTGGCACCTCAAGGGTGGTACAGGGTGATCCAATCAGTAACGTATTTAGAAGGGCGGTACCGAACCCATTTCGGAATTTGGAAATATTCACTCCAGCTTGTAAATTTGAAGATATTGGGATTCCCAAGACTAATTTTATGTAATTTTTCTTCAAATTTTTAAAAAATTTCGCCTGCGGCGCATTTTTTAGAATTATTTTAATTGCCCTTGTTTAAAAAAAGACAAAAAAATTGTCCCTCCACCACTCGTAATTAATTCCTATATACGTCACAGAAGTGATCCAAACTCGTAGCCCCGGCCTACCATTTTACAGAATGACATGTAAAAAATATACTTTCGTAAGTAGAGTACCGACTTTCAAAAATTTCTTCTTGATGGATTAAATAATTCTTTGTCGGGGCCCCGCAAAATCTTGAACCGGTCCTGATCAGCCCCCCCCCCCCCTAAAAATACGACCTAGTTACGTCTATGGTGCTTGGTTTAACGCTTTAACGGGGTTCTTCTGGAAAATGGTACTTTTCCACCCTCTGAATCGATCTCGAAGCGGGAAACCAACCGGTTGTTCGGTAAAGGAGTACCGACATTTTAAAATTTGTAAAGTCAAGTATTCATCCGCAATTTATTCCCGCTACTTTTACCAAGTGCTAAACATCCTCCTTAGTATTTGCTCTCTACATACCCATTAACCGGATCCTGTTTTCAAACAAGTCCAACTATTTCCCGCTGGACGGGAATAGCGGATGGCGATGGCGCAAATAAATTTGTTAAACACAAGATAAATAAGATAAACGCCGTTTACCTGTTCCAACTTATTTGCATGTTGGCCGGCTTGAGACATTTCAGAGCGAACCGCGACGCTGTCCTACATTGCGGAAAACAGCCATGGAATGCCAGGATTTGTATATTTTCTATTGAAATTGTTGTGGTTGTGACGGAAAAGCGTTGTAACAAATGGGAAATGGTCAATTAGAACGAAGTTTGTATTATTATTAGCACAGACATATATAGCTTCGATATAGGTCTGTGTTATTAGCCTGTTTTGTGCTTTGGGGGCCGCATCTTTGATATGACCGGACAATATGCTTTGATTTTTATAAGTACTTATAGTTTTCTCCCAAGAATTTCGTCGTCAAATCTCTTGTCCCACTTTGCCAACCTTACCAAAAATTCAACAATACTTAACAGGGCAAGTCTTCGCCTATGGAATATAGGTATACCTACTTTTTTTTTAACTCTAAAATAAAATTTTCGTTTGTTTTTTAGTTTTGGGACCACTGACTTCGTTCCTTATCCCATCCACCGTTATTTATGGCAAGTAGTAATCTTTAAATATGTTATGTCATGTCCTGCAGAGGTTCAAATTTACCCCTGGTTAAAATTTTTGTACGGGTTAAAGACTCACCCTGTATGTAACCCGGTATTTATAATTTACTTTTGGACAATAGCTACACAAGAGTGCAATCACCGTAATCAAGTGAAGGAAGAGCTTGCAAGTAACTTGATATATCTGTCGTAGAAAAATTGAGATAGCATCCGTAACTGTCAGCAAGTAACTGTCAGCCTTATGTAGCATAGAAAGCTTGAGACCCTAGCAAAATTATTTTCCTTTGAAATATTTTTGTAGGTTTACTGTTTGATTGGCTATTGGAGTCTCCAAATGCAGATTATAATATTACGTCGAAAAAGTAAAAGAATTGCAATTTTGTCGTGTTGGGGGATGCATAACCTTGGCAAGTAAGACAACTCCAGAAAAACAAACATAATTTATTATAAAAAAAAAGAAAATAAAAGTATAAAAAGAATAATAAAAATAGAAGAAATACTTACAATTGCAATTTGAAATTGAAGAGTAACTTAAACCTTGACTTGGACCCTCTTTACACTTGATGTGGGGAGCAACCCCTGCATGGTGCTTCCCACCAGGCAAGGCCACCTTTCCCCGAACACCACTAGCACCCAAGTGTCGAGCCAATTCGTGCTCTCGATACGCGAGGCCACCAATATTGTTTTGTCAGCAGATTAAATTTATTAATGTTTGTCCTAATTAAAAATCTCATCTACAGGGGGATTGGAATTTTCACGACAATACTCCCCCCTCCGGAATCGCTCGCCTCGAGCGAGTAAGCTTGACTCGTCACTTGGGTTTTTACAATGGAATTGAATTGAAATATTGACAAAATAATGGCAAAATATACTTAACAGAAAAAATCGAAAAGCGAAAAGAAACTTACAAAAATTATTTAGCTTTTACAATAATTAAACATAACAAAATTTCTTTGAGAGCAGATACACATGGGAGACTTGGAAAACATTGGACACATGCAGGTTACTTGTCTTCTTGTCTTCTTTTCTTCAAACCTCTTCTCTATTCGTGATTCTTCTTGACCTTACCAGCTCTGGTAACAGCTCAGGATACGGGTCCATCTTGCAGTGCCGGCTTAGTCAGAGGTTTTGGCGTTTCCCACTGCAACTATGCCATGGCCTTCTTTATGGATCCCATTTCCATTTTGTCATCATTGACCTCTTCACATACCAACCATTTACTCATGTTGGTATACGTGGGAGCCTTAGTAGAACGCAGCTTCTCCACCATAACCAATTTGTGTCCGTGTTTCCTCTG
This sequence comes from Pseudeuparius sepicola, assembly GCA_963920635.1. Classification (NCBI taxonomy): domain Eukaryota; kingdom Metazoa; phylum Arthropoda; class Insecta; order Coleoptera; family Anthribidae; genus Pseudeuparius; species Pseudeuparius sepicola. The sequence continues at coordinate 10,423,700 of OY987302.1, read as the reverse complement.
TCAATCCCCGTGTATGCCTCTTTGTGACGACATTACTAAGATATTGAAAAAACAATTTTTTTTATAAATACATAAAATCAACTAAATAGGTATACAGTTATTTACGAAAAATAAAAACAATAAAAAATATTCATTACGGTTACGAGGGATTCTTAATTACTATGACATATGTGGGTATACATGACACGGCTACTACTAAAATACATATAACTATTATCTGGTACCAGTTTAATTTAAAGAAATTTTTTTTCTCGTTTCATTTTTTTGTCGACAATTCATTTAAATCACTCTTATTAATGCCTAGGCCTAGGACTTTACATTCATTCTCAGATTCATTCTCTCATATACACATAACCTGCAGTTTTAATAGGAGTCATTAATTATTTCCACCCCTTGATAGTAAATTTCCATTGTACAATACTAATTGTCCACCTAAAATAATTTTCATATTACGTTCGAGAAAATTTGATACTTATCTTTTTTTTTCTCTGCTAGTCCTTTCGCTCCATACCATATTATCGTCATGTATCCAGTGATTTGTCATATTAAATCCTTATCGTCTACATATAACAGCTATCTATTGCACTATTTTTAATTGCTTATGCTGTAATTATAGATATGGTGGCCACAATTGCAATTTGAAATTGAAGAGTAACTTAAACCTTGACTTGGACCCTCTTTACACTTGATGTGGGGAGCAACCCCTGCATGGTGCTTCCCACCAGGCAGGCCACCTTTCCCCGAACACCACTAGCACCCAAGTGTCGAGCCAATTCGTGCTCTCGATACGCGAGGCCACCGATATTGTTTTGTCAGCAGATTAAATTTATTAATGTTTGTCCTAATTAAAAATCTCATCTACAGGGGATTGGAATTTTCACGACAATACTCCCCCCTCCGGAATCGCTCGCCTCGAGCGAGTAAGCTTGACTCGTCACTTGGGTTTTTACAATGGAATTGAATTGAAATATTGACAAAATAATGGCAAAATATACTTAACAGAAAAAATCGAAAAGCGAAAAGAAACTTACAAAAATTATTTAGCTTTTACAATAATTAAACATAACAAAATTTCTTTGAGAGCAGATACACATGGGAGACTTGGAAAACATTGGACACATGCAGGTTACTTGTCTTCTTGTCTTCTTTTCTTCAAACCTCTTCTCTATTCGTGATTCTTCTTGACCTTACCAGCTCTGGTAACAGCTCAGGATACGGGTCCATCTTGCAGTGCCGGCTTAGTCAGGGGTTTTGGTGTTTCCCACTGCAACTATGCCATGGCCTTCTTTATGGATCCCATTTCCATTTTGTCATCATTGACCTCTTCACATACCAACCATTTACTCATGTTGGTATACGTGGGAGCCTTAGTAGAACGCAGCTTCTCCACCATAACCAATTTGTGTCCGTGTTTCCTCTGTCAATCCCCGTGTATGCCTCTTTGTGACGACATTACTAAGATATTGAAAAAACAATTTTTTTTATAAATACATAAAATCAACTAAATAGGTATACAGTTATTTACGAAAAATAAAAACAATAAAAAATATTCATTACGGTTACGAGGGATTCTTAATTACTATGACATATGTGGGTATACATGACACGGCTACTACTAAAATATATATAACTATTATCTGGTACCAGTTTAATTTAAAGAAATTTTTTTTCTCGTTTCATTTTTTGTCGACAATTCATTTAAATCACTCTTATTAATGCCTAGACCTAGGACTTTACATTCATTCTCAGATTCATTCTCTCATATACACATAACCTGCAGTTTTAATAGGAGTCATTAATTATTTCCACCCCTTGATAGTAAATTTCCATTGTACAATACTAATTGTCCACCTAAAATAATTTTCATATTACGTTCGAGAAAATGTGATACTTATCTTTTTTTTTCTCTGCTAGTCCTTTCGCTCCATACCATATTATCGTCATGTATCCAGTGATTTGTCATATTAAATCCTTATCGTCTACATATAACAGCTATCTATTGTACTATTTTTAATTGCTTATGCTGTAATTATAGATATGGTGGCCACAATTGCAATTTGAAATTGAAGAGTAACTTAAACCTTGACTTGGACCCTCTTTACACTCGATGTGGGGAGCAACCCCTGTATGGTGCTTCCCACCAGGCAGGCCAAATTTCCCCGAACACCACTAGCACCCAAGTGTCGAGCCAATTCGTGCTCTCGATACGCGAGGCCACCAATATTGTTTTGTCAGCAGAATAAATTTATTAATGTTTGTCCTAATTAAAAATCTCATCTACAGGGGGATTGGAATTTTCACGACAATATGTACCTATAATTGATTGCTATATACAGGATGTTACCAGAAAAGTCGGTCAATCCATATTGACCTCAGATTCTTTAAACCTAAATGACACTTCTTATGCCATTTTTCATTTTATGCCTGCGTATTTCAAAATACATGGTTTTAAATTTTAATATAAAATGAAATTTATTAATAACTCCTTTGGTTTTTAAAATATTTAGTTAAAATTTTGCACATTTTTTTTGTGGAACTTTAATAAAAAAATGAAGGAGAAATGACACAAAATAAGGTGATAGAAATTTTTCTGTGTTTACCTAATGTTTAAACCTCTTTAAAGTAAGGGGAACCCATCATTACACTTTCCCAAGTGAGGCCTATTCTTTCCACATTCTAATGGTAACAGTGATGCCATGAATGCCATTTTATTAGGGAATCTATAAATATAACAGTTATCTTGATTGTTACTAAAAATTAATTATGTAATAAATGACGTGCAGAATATGTCAGGTTCCTCAATCCATTTTTAATGTGTATGTACCTACTTGAACTGTGTTCTCTTGTTGAATGTATCTACCCAAAGTACTTTCACAGTTTGCGGGATGCGGACTAACAAGATTAGATCTAGTATTTGTAATCATGTACCTAGTTTTTCTCAGTGTTTATTAGTCCTTATAATTTTTTTTGTAATTTTATATCTCACTCAAGGGTGTCTCACACAAACCTAAAATAAACTCGTAGATAAACTCTTTAAAAAACTGATGCATTACCTTTAACTGACACATCTGAGTAGTATCTGTGTCATATGTTGCTGAGTCCACAGGAAAAAGGTAAATCAGTTCAAAGATTATCAACACAAGAAAAAGGTAAATCAGTTCAAAAATATATAAAATATACCTAGATAATATTTATAACTCAATTCATTATTTTAGAACGAGATAACCATAAGTAAATATTCAAGTCATTTTTGCTCTGTAATTTAAGGCAATTCAAATTTGAAAGTTGATGTGAATTATGATGGGAAATATTTTGCCCCTTTTAGAATCTATGGCACTGACATGTCACATAAAACCTGATGGCAGTTGGACACTGACATTTAGCATAACCTTGAAGCCCCTTTGTGGTCTCCTTGGAGTCGACAGAAAACAAACTTCCCCTCAAGGCTTCACTTTTCCTATGCGATAGACTGTGAATGCTGGGTCCCCTGGTTTAAACAATCACTCTTTAGAATCAACGTAAATTTCCCGAATTTGGTGTTACTTTTGTAAAATTATTGACTATTTATTAGACATTTTTGTTAATTTTAGACTTGGCTCCTTTACATATTGAACTCAAATTTGGTATGAGTGTTTCATAAATACAATCTCGTAATTTATCTAAATAATTACAATGAGCAATTAAAATATTTGTGTATTTTGGAAATAGTGTCCCCCCCCTCCAGCTTTTTACTATACCTGTGAGTTTCAAAAATTGTGAATTACTCAAATTTGGTTAGGCAAAACATTATTACAAGATTGTGTTTAGCAGAAACTCGTACCAAATTTTCAAAAAAAAAAGTTTTTTAGGCTTAAATAAAAATCCCAATAAATAGCCAAATAAGCAGCAATATCTTGTAAATGCATTATTTACTTCATTTCCTTAAACCATATGCGTATAGGTAGGTACGCATAAGAAAGTTGGAGGGGAGGCGAAATCTACACAACACTGAAATTGCACAAAAATGTGTTAGGTATACAAGTATAATCTTAAAAAAACAGGAATTATTCGTTTTTGAAGATCAACTTTTACTACAAGCACCAATTGTAATATAAAAATCGAATTTTTTAAATTCTAAAAAAATCCATTTGGCACTGCGAATTTACTAACGAAATTTTTCTTTAAATTTAAGAACAACATTTTTTTGCTTAGAATTGCTCAGGAAATTATTTTCTTAATATAAAAAGTAAAAAATTACACTGAGAAAAAAGTTATGGCCATTTGAAACCATCAGAAGTGCAGTGTGAAGCGCCCTCTAACGGCCACAGTGAAAAGGTGTCCATATTCGGGTTTCGCATCCCAAGAAACCCCCGGGTACAAATTTTTAAAGTAAAGTAATAGGTATGTTAAAAAGGGGATCATGCATTTTAAAAAATTCGATTTTTATTTTTTAACTTTACCACCCTGTATCTCGGAAACGGAACAATTTCGGACTAAGGTAAGTTACTTTAAATCGGTTTATTCTGACCTCAGGAATATGCGAAAAGATTTTGTACAGACCTTTTAGAGACACCCTGTATAATACCTGCTAACAAATATCATGCGAAATATCCAGGGACTCTTTAAAGCATTATACTTTCCAAAGTGAGGCCTATTCTTTCCTCATGGTATCAGTGATGCCAAGTATGCCATTTTATTGGAGAATCTATGAATATAACAGGTAGGTACAGGGTGTTCCCGTATATTTTGACCCAGCCCTAGAGCCTCTATTTTTCGAGTTAGAAAAAAATTACTTAAATGAAAGTTGTAGGGTATCAAGGTGTATTGTCCCAAAAATAATGGATTGACAGGAATGCCCTTGCCTAAGTTGAAATGTTTTTCCATGGCAACCTTGATTAAATATAATGATCGTATTTATCTGCAATTTGGAATATCATGCGAATGCTTAGAGCAAACATATAACATATTTATATTGTTGGAATCGGAAAAATGCGTGCAATTCAAAAATCCACAAATATGCAGGGTGTTCCATTAAAAAAAAGTAAGTTTATATTTTTTCATAAATTTGCGACACTCATTTGTTTTATCTAGTAACAGATCCCAGCGGTTCAGAAAAAACCCTACAACTTTCATTTAAGTAATTTTTTTCTAACTTGAAAAATATAGACTCTAGGGGTGGGTCAAAATAAACGGGAACACCCTGTACATACTCTGATTGTTAGTAAAAATTAATATTGGTTTCCATGATTTCTAAAAATTAGACTTGACAAAGTTGTGTATACAAGTGCAGAATGTGGCAACTGTCAAATGAATGAAATTTATTTTATAGTTGAAATTGATGTCCAGCAATTATTTCCACGAATTTAAGTAATACGTATGGTAAGTTAGTAGTGCCGATTTTGCTTATTTAAGAATTTGTCGCTATATTGCACCTTGTTACCAGGTTCCTTGTCGAATGTATCTACCCAAAGAACTTTCACAGATTTTCGGGATGGACTAATATAAGATTAGGTCTAGTAGGTCTAATCATGTAGTTTTTCTCGGTGTTCATTATAAAATTTTTGTAATTTTATTTCCCTCCCAAGGTACCTCACAGACTTAAAATAAACTTGTAGTCGTAGATAAAAACTCTTTTAAAAAAGACCTGACTGAAGCTACCTGCTTAATAATTCAAAATTTTCGAAATACGATTTTTGTTTTGAACTACCTACTTATACGTAATGCCCACGTAATGGGAATTGTAGGATTACTAAAGGTGATACAGGAAAAATCTGGTTGCAATTATTGGGACTACTACAGGCGGCCGCATTACCTGTAATTGATACATCTGAGTATCTGGAAGTTAGAAAACTTACAAATTGTGAATTATGATGGGAAATATTTTGCCTCCTTTAGAACCTATGGCACTGGCATGTCACATAAAACCTGATGGCAGTTGGACACTGACATATAACATAACCTTGTATCAGCCCCCTTGTGGTCTCCTTGGAGTCAACAGAAAACAAACTTCCCCTCAAGGGTTCACTTTTCCTATGTGATAGACTGTGACATGCTGGGCCGTATTGGTGTGCAATGTGCAACTTTTTCCCTGTTACCGCCATTGTCTTTTTTCCAGGTCGTACCTGTTCCTGGGCCGCGAGAAGGACGACTCGCCGGCCGGCGTGGTGACGGGCAGCCTCGGCGTGACGCAGCGCTCGATCGTGATCGAGTGGCGCGACGAATGGGACCAGCGCATGCGCCGCTTCCGCCGTCGGGCGCGCAAGTGCAAGTGAAGCGCGAGCGCGCGCCAGCAACGGCCGTGAGCGCCGGCGCCGGGCGTTCGCGCGTCCCTGCTCGCGTTCGGTGTCGTTCGGGGACGTTCGGGAGAGCTCGAGCGTCTCCGCGCGCACCTTCGCGTGTGAGCGCGGGCGTTCGGGAGGGCTCGGCGGCCGGCGCGCGGCCCGCCCCTTCGCTGTGATTTCGTTTTACGCGTTTTAGTTTTTGTCGGGTGGGTAGAAGCATGTTGGCTATTCAGTGTTGGATTTGGATTTTCTGTTTTTACATAAATACTGTAAAAGAACCACCGGGAGTCTCCGTCTTCCTTTTTTTGAGACAACTTAAATGGTGCTAATAATTTTTTTTTTTTCAATCATAATTTGTTTCGGCGTCACAGCCGACTCTTCAATATGGCTTTGTAATTCGCTTAATATCGAAGATATCGCCAAGCTGTAAAGACATTATATAAGCTATGTTTACCTCTTCACATTATTTTTATTTCATAATTCAAAAATGTGAAGAGGTAAAAAATCTGACTTTTGCGTTAAAATGTGCCGATGCCATTTTTGACATATTAGGCAGTCGAAACAAATGGCGATTGAAAAAATTTACAAGCACCACTGACGTTGTCTCAAAAAGGATAATGGGGATGCCCAGAGACTCTTTAAAATAAGAAGATGCCCTATACGAACAACCAATTTTGATCACCCTGTACATTAGCACTAAATCACAGTCCAAAGTGTGAAGCAACCAACGTCAGTCACCAGCCAGTTGTAGTTGTTAGTTGTTTTGATAAAAGGACCGGTGTATTAAAAGTGGTGTCAGGTGTAGGGTGGTCATTTACACAAAATCGGTATGCTAATTTGAACTGTGTATATAATAACAAATACATTATAAAAGTAGTGTCGACTTTCGTAACCACCTTCAAAATGGCAAATAATATTGTATTGTTATAATTTTTTTAACTTATTATTTTCAAAAACAATGATAGTTGCCGGTAAACAAAATATATTACCTACTTTATTTAATTCGTTTTATAATTGTCTAAATTTCAGATCAAAGGGAGCAAACCACAAAAATCGAAAATCAACTCTCAATACTTTGTTTGTCTATCATACATATACATAGCACATACATAAATATGTGAATATCCTCTTTTGTAAATTTATGTAATATTAATATACATTAAAAGAAGATTAAGCCCTATAGTTCCAAAAGTGTTATTATAAGGCTTGTTTTCAAAATATTATTATGAAATTAAAATCATAAATTCGATACCAACACGCCATAAATTTTTGCATGTTGATGAAGCTACTGTTTGAGCCGAAATTTTCAAATAATTATTATCTTATAGTAGCTACAGTAGAAAATAATTATTTATATCAATATTGCGAAGACAAAAAGGATAAGATAAATTTTATCCAGAAACAATGTTGACTAGCCAACAGGTAAACAACACTCACTAAAATTTAAATAATTATTTCTGATACAACTAGAACTTTTAAATGCCTTAAAAGAAATATTGCAGAAATATTTATTTTTATCGTATGTTTGATTTCATATGGAAATAGCATTATGGTTTAGGTTCTAATTTCAGATAACGGTTCTAGTTTTATCAAATCGAGGCTTTCGTGACTTACCATTTATTAATATGATTAATATGAACATAAAAATGCATTGTACCAAACGCATTTTGTAATTGTACGTTAATTTAGTTAAAGATTGTAATATTTTATATTTTGTAAATATTTTTTATCATAACAAATACTGCGTCGCATTAGTGAGTTTGTAATAATTTATTTATTTTATTTTTTGAATGGCTAGAAAGAGGAATGAATGTTAGTCGCGAATGGATCCAATTTTCACCCCCTCATCAGCTTGAATTGTATTATGAAACCTTCGACATACAAGGGAGAGTGAATTTTGAAATTGTACAGTATTACAAATACAAATATTTGCTAAAATATTAATTAACTATTCCATGATAATTACGTATAATCTATATTATAAGCGCAACAATCTTCAATATTATGTAAACTAGTTCCTAGATATTATTTAAAACGAAAAATCTAAATGTAAAAACGTAAAAGTAACTTACCTACCTACCTATTTTAGATCTTAGGACCTTAGTGATTGGTGTTGTCAACATATCAAATGTAGTGTTCCAATTTTAAATAGAGTCAGTGAAAATTGTAACTAAGTTGAAATTATATTTTTTAGTACCTATTTCAGAACTGCCTACACTTTTTTATATTTTAGTTGCAAAATATCATTGTCATTACATACCTTACTTATTATTCTTTCTTTGCTTTCCATCTTTTCCTAAATATATACGTGTGTTTTAGCAATAATATTTATTGCGCAAAAAACAGTCTTTTCTTGACGAAATTAATCAAAGTATTCTATATTCCAACAGTAAGATTGTAAAGTACATCTGCAAAGTACTATATTCTATGTATGTACTTTTAATCATAGAAGTTTATAAATGCATGCCATTATCGAAGGACAACTTCATTAATATTAACAACAATTATTATCAGTCAGATATTGTCGACTTCTTTATAAGTAACTTGTAAATTCTTTGTGTACCTAATGAGAAATTGTAATAAATGTATTATGTACAATTATGAATTTTAAAATTCCCAATAATCATCCCATAACTTTTAGTATAGAGGACTTTAAATATATTTTTTCCTGAAATTTTAAATTTATTTGTATTTTTTTCTACAACCACTGAATAACTCATTAATTAAGGACAATTTTGGGGAGTAATGACCATTACTCATTATAGGTACACAGTGCGAGTGTAATCTATGCCTATACTTACACCTACAATCAATATATAGGTATATCAGATTATACCATCTATAGCATTTTTGTTTTCATGATTTGTGGAAAAATATAAGATACATGTCCTTGTGCTGAATATAAAATAGTTCTTCATGTTTGTGTGTCAAATTTGATCTTGATTTTTAATTCTTGTTTGGGAATTAACAAAAAGGCGAAATATCTCTAAACTGCGTGCCTCCACCACTGGCTGCATGGAAATAATGCAAAAACTTAAGTCGGCACTATTGCTAACTTCTTTATTATTGGAGCTATGGAGCTACAAAGTCAGTTAAATCTTAGGCAAACCAGTAGTATTTTTTCCGCTATTTATGATGGTGAAACCGGAATAAAAATAGAATGTCGCGTTCGCCACTTATATCGAAACGTTCCATTTTTTCACATGTGAAACCCATTATACCTACAATATTCTCAATCGATAGGAAATTGAATTCTGAACAAAAATTGTCCTATGACCTTCTATCCTAAAATCAAAAATCACAAATAGCAATTGATGATTTTTGAAATTCGTCAAGGTGGCTGTTATTTCATAAACATTTGTTTGTTTTATAAATCCATCAGCTTCAAAGTAAAGCTAAGACCTCAATTTCAGTGGCTAATAACATTTCATCATATATCACATTTTTCTGAATGCGTGAAATGATGGCATTTATAAAACAAACGAATGTTTATGAAATAACAGCCACCTTGACGAATTTGAAAAAACACCAGGTCCTTTGTAATCTTTGATTTTAGAATAAAAGGTCATAGGAATAATTTTTTGTTCATAATTCAATTTCCTATCGACTGGGAATATTGTATACTGGGTGTTTCATTTGGAAAAATTGAACTTTTTGACATAACTCCATCATCGATTTTTATTCCGGTTTCACTAACTTACTCTGTATATATTTTATTTTTGTTGTTTATTTCTCTTATTGTTGGCAATTTTAGAACGATTTTTAGCCCACACCCTATACCGCCATTGGAGAGCCTTAAAAATGATAACTATTAGTTTCCTTGTTTTTTTTTACAACAAATTTATTATTTTCTGAACTAAATAAGTATCATAAGTAGGTACAACAAATTCTCAAATTAAACTAGCACTGGATCAAAATCGAGCAATTAGTAATGAAAAATGTTATAGCACTCTTTTTATCATAATGCGAATCCGAGGGTTGTTTTTTGTGTGTATGTTCTCAATTTAATGTTATTTATTTATTTTTCATTTTTCTTGTTACGCCCATGGCCAACAAACTATGTCCATCTAGTAGTGTATAGCTGTACTAGACCTTATGAATGATTTGACGGTCATTAGATGGCGCACTGCTGTAAAGTTCCAAATGCCGCAGGCAACACACAATACATATACATAGCCGGCTAACCGAACCGTAATATTTTCTGTCGATGTTCTGGGACGTTCTGACGTCCAAAGTTATGTGGTTATGTGCTTTAACGTTAACCTCACTTTTCATAGTTGTCAAATATTGCCTAAAAAGGAATTTTTCAGTTTTCTATAAACTTGCAACAATTACTTAATAACAAAATGTCTACGGATAGCAAGGGAACTTTTCAACCGGTGAGTCAGTTTCGTCATAATGTAAGCTTTAATTTTTACACAGCTTCGTTTATTCTATATTTAGGATTCAGATGTGCACATTTCTTATGAGGATCAACAAAAAATCAACAGATTTGCGAGATTAAACGCTAAACGAGAAGACTTAAAGGATGAAATACAAGTCAAAGAGGTATTTCCATTGCTAACGTAGTTTTGTCATTAATCAAGGTAACGTTTCATGTTTCAGAATGACCTAAAAAGTTTAGAAGAAGCATGTGAGGAAATAGCCCTATTCGATGATGAAGAACAGATTCCGTACTTAGTTGGAGAAGTTTTTATATACCAAAATGTCGATAAAACTCAGGTTGGTGGTTGATCGAATAAATAACATTTTCGTGAATAAGTTGTTATTGGTGCTCTTGTTTTAGAAGTGCCTTGAGAACGCAAAGCAGCAGATAGAAAAAGAAATCTCAGCCTTAAAAGGGAAAATTATTGAAGTAAAAGATACAATGGGGGAATTGAAAGCGCACTTATATGGCAAGTTCGGGAGTCACATTAACTTAGAAGCAGATGAATAATTCCGGAGGTTTTCTAATAATTATGATTTGTCCATTCACATTCTATAATATCGCCTTATACATAATTTTTGTAAAATAACCATACACTTATTCAAAGTATCACATAAATATTAAAACATTGATGCATTTATTTCATTTGTACAGGACACATCAAAGTGCATTAATGCTTATTTTAATTATGGTAGTGGCTATTTATACGTCCGACATATATAAATGTCGGTATACGTCTTGCGCTCTCATTGGCGAGTTGAGTCACGTGACTTCTTTGGACATACATTTAACTCCATACATGTCCGAAATAAACTTATTTAGATACGTCGGAAACCATCGGAAGTGCATTTTTCTCAAGCATCTTTGCAATAAGGTGCGTATGCCTTCCTTTTTGGGGGATAGGCGCTGCCATATGAAAAAAGAAGGGGGCATTCGCACTATATTGTGGCATATGCTCATTGCGAAAAAAATGGTAATAGTTTCCAATGGTGTAACCCACTCCCAATTTTCTTGAAATTTTGGCTAGGTACCCCCTATTTTCGCCTGACATTGGGCTTTATAACCCTCCCCCGATTTTCTTGAAATTTTGGCTACCCCCCGAAATTTGGCGCGGCGGGTTACACCATTGGAAATACCACTTCATTTTTCATACCGCAGCGCCCATCGCCGAAAAAGGAGGGCATACGTAATATAAAATATGAGACAAGTTAGGTCTGAATAATCTCGTACATTGCATCCAATCGACTTAGTAACCAAGTCGATTCATCATCCATCGGACGGTAGAAATAAGGTTATGTATCACGTGACTCAATCCACCAATGAGAGTGCAAGACATATAGCGACTTTTATATACGTCGGACGTAACTTCCTTTAAATATTTATCACACAATATGCTTGGATAAAGCAATGAGCAAAATATTGCTATGTTAACGTGCCCAAAGCTCAAAGACATTCTAAAATTTAAACTAACCAATGCCATTGACTGGAACGGGTTCGGGATTGCTGCGTAAACAACAGTGAATTTTAGATTGTGTTTGTAGTACCTGGATCGGCACTATATTAAAGACCCGAGCATGGCGTCAAAATTTCATTGCTGTTTGCAATCTGGAGTGGCGCTACTCGACGAAGAAATGGTGACTTTTATTATAGGTTATAAAAGGGGTATTCTGTGGTTATAGGTATGTCAGTTCCTATCGTTTAGAACGTCCCTAATTTTAAATATCCTGCTTTATTACGATTTACCTACAGTAAGGAATTGTCTTTGCGGCCAGTAGTTCGCAGTTTTGTCATATTAACACAGCTTTTATAGGTAGATTTGTTTGTGATAACTTGAAATTTTCATGCACATGAAGAAAATGGTATGCACAGACCATTAGGTCAATTGCAGAATAATAAGGACTATTTTGGAATTAAGGGATGTTCTGTTCAACCAGTTGAAGAAACTGGAATGCTAGACTTATGTTGGAAGAATATTTTGTAAGGTATGCAAGAATGAAAATAGAAAAATTGGTTTAAAGCCCCAAAGTGAACTAATGGTGCACTACCTATATAAAAAGAAACTGAAATATCGAATGTGTATAGGACTTATTATTTGTACTAGCAATACCCATGGACTTCATTTGAAACCAAAAGTTACAAAAATACTCTTGCTTGCTTTTTAGACTTACTTTTCTTAAGAAAACATATGGAAATATGCCACGTAAACTTGTCAAATTAAAGGGACATAACAAGCAAGCATTTTATTTTGGATCATAACAGACATATTTGCATGTTTTTATTTCATAAAAGATTCTGAAATAATGGTGTTTTTAACATTAAACCACCCTGTTGATTTGTTTCGTCATTTGGCGTCAGTGACGATCGCATGAAACAGGGCTACGAGTGTTGGTTCAAGGTAGTACTCATTTTTTTCAGGTTTACTTCCAAATTTGTCAGTGGCTATATTGTTCCTCATGTATATATAGCTGTAATATTTTACTCGATACTAAAACTAGTAAACTATTGATAATTTAAGAATTTAAAAAAATCATTACCCGCTAAACTTGGAGTAATATCAAAAAGGTAAACTTGTGTTTCATTCCCAATTTTTTGTCTTATAGCTGCATCATTGAGTTATTCCTTTACTCAATGGCTGCATTGAATAAAAAAACATAAATAGTACGGTTTTGTATTGTGATTTTTTTCTGTAAAATTCTCAAGAAATTAACCAGGATATACTATCACATGTGGAACACCCCTTGTTTAAATTTACATTAAAAGTTACCTACCCAAGTGTTTTTTTCTGGAAAATCGAGGGCCCTTTTTCCCCCAAATCTAGACCACTGGAGATATTTGAACAAAATTCGTGTTCACTCAGGGGCTTTTATATCTACAAAATTTGAAGAAAAAAAATATTTCACAAAATATATGTCAAACTGTAATCTATCCAATGGTGCCTACCTACATATAGCAAAATCACATTGGGGGAATATTCTGATAGTATTTTTTCAGACAAAATGCATATTGTAGGAATATATAAAAACTGTAGAAACATTATCTAAACATTTAGGCAACATTCAGGTGTTCGTCTTTTAAAGGTACTATTTCACATAAATATTTACAAATATCTTGAATGTATGTTCTATGTATATCCATTTAATATTTTCGTGTATAATATAAAATTTAAAAAATTCCGCCAACGCCAGTTTCAAGGTTCGAACCACGTACTTGGAAATATTACCTAAAAATAGTGTAAGCTAGGATCTCGATGACGTCACAGGACTAGGAATAAATACCGTTTTGAAAACATCTGCTATGTAAAACTAATATAAAACAGGTTCCAACAACATTCTAAAATATGACATTCCAGTTATTGCCACTCGTGAATATTCACAAGATATAAGTTTATCGTGAATGTCTTGTATACTTACAACCATATTTGTGAACATTCATAAGATATTTGCTGCATGAATATACCTACTATTTAGCATGTTCCAGCAATATTCCAAAATTGCACGTTCCTAAGGTGAATGTGCCTGTAATGTACTTAAGTAAAATGTTCAATTTGTAAATATTTATACAGGGTGAGTTTTTTTCGATGACCACTATGGAGATCTATGGGGAAAAAGTTCATGGCTCACTAGATATTTTGAAGAGAGTGATTTTTTGTTATTTCATCAGATCTCTGTAGCCCCGTTATTTCTGATTATACAGAAAAACCCTAGAGACAAAAACTATGTAGATAATTTTAGGCTTAATAAGATAATCTAATCCAATATTTTATGTTGTTTGTGATTTTTGAGATATGACATAAACTTTTGTTTTTTTAAATGTAAATCATAGTTGGCTGTGGCCTTATAAAATCGGCCATTTTTTGAGCGTTCCAAAGATATTTAGACATACTTCAGACTTTATAATATTTTATTTTTAGCTGGTAACAAAATGTAACAAAATAAAATAAAAAAAACTAAACTTTAAATTATTATTATTTTAAAAGGTCACCTTTTAAAATAAAAAAGGTGTTCAAACAATACACAATTATTATTTATGCGAATATTGCATCTTTTAAAACTGAATTTGTCGCCTTTCTTAGAGAGCGCCTGTCAATACTGGCAATTGCTTCGAAAACAGCTGCTCTTAATTCAACAATTGCCTCATACTTTATTTTGTACTGTTCCCCACAAAAAGAAATCCAAAACAGACAAATCGGGGGTTTGGGGCTGCCAGGAAATAGGTCCCTATCCAACTATTTGGATAGAGCTGATCTAGGTAATTTATTACAGGCAAATAATTATGTGGTGGAGCTCCATCATGATAATTTTTGTTTTATTTTGTTACATTTTGTTACCAGCTTAAAATAAAATATTTGAAAGTTTGAAGTATGTCTTATCATAAAATAGAACGTACATAATTATGAAAATATTCCATGGCTATGTGACAATTTTAAAAAATCAGAAAATTAGCCATAGTTATTTTATTTTTTATAATAACTATGCCGAGTACTATATTTTTGGAAAGCCCAAAAAATGGCCGATTTGATAAGGCCACAGCCAACTATGATTTACCTACATTTAAAAAAAACACAAGTTTGTGTCATATCTCAAAAAGCACAAACAATATAAAAAATTGGATTAGATTGTCTTATTAAGCCCAAAATTATCTACATTTTTTGTCTCACCAGTTTTTCTGTATAATCGGAAATAACGGAGCTACAGAGATCTGATGAAATAGCAAAAAATCACTTTTGAAAATATCTAGTGAGCCATGAACTTTTAAAAAATCCCAAAGGGCATTAGATTGTGCATTCAAAACTGCTATTCTTTCCCCATTTAACCTTTGTTCTAGCTCTGCTAGTTTCCGAGATCCCCATAGTGGGCATCGAAAAAAACTCACCCTGTATATTGTTCTCTTCTATACTTCCTACTAAAATGTACTACTATTGCTTCCATTTAGATGATAATGGTAACTAAAAAGTTGGTCGGTTTTTGGATTATTTACAAGACTTTATTTCTGAAATATCGAATATGCGCATTTTTAATACCTATATTATTTGATGGCGTAGGTAGTCCAGTGTTGCGTCTCCTGTGAATTGTTTTTTTTATCAAATTATTGCAGTATTTTTGTACCATGGTATGTCGCAAATTTGTGACTAATTAAAAATTAATTATTCGTGGGGTACGCGGCCAAGAAAAATATCTTCAAAGTTAATTTGTGGTTTATACTCTTTTTTATTCTATTGTTGAATGTTTATAGAATTTATAGAAAGCAATAGATAACACTCGTAAATGCCCTCCCCGGTCTTTTAAGATATGCTTTCGACAAGGATAATTCGAGTGTTACTAGGTATACTTAAAATTTTGATAGTAACTATATACTATACAGAGTTGAAAGTTATATTTTGTGTAATTTTATTCCAAAACATAGATCAAAATGGAGAAAAAGTAGGGGTTCTGTTGGGAAATTTATTTGGTAAACAAGAAACTTAAAAATTTATTATTCAAAGAAGAATGTACTGGCTTGTGCAAATAGCTAGTGTGTAATTGTAGCTAGTAAATAATAATTTCTAACAGTTCTTTCACTTTTTCTACTTTGTTCACTTAAAAAATATCAAAATATTCAGCTTTAATGGCCTGACAACCGAATATAAATACTTAATAATGTTGGTGCATATGTCACCAAACATATTTATTTGTTCTTTATCATTGTTTCCATAAAATCGAATAGTAATGGTGTAGTGGAGGTATAGTTTACTCTTTAAGAATGCTTTTCATATTTTTTGCCACTCTTTACATTTACATTTAAAGCTAACTTTTCGTCAAGAAGCTTTTCATAAAAAAACATTTACAAGGGTTTTAAAGTTTGCAAATGCTTTTAGTCTCTAGGTAATAAGAGATTACCCTTGTGTTTGGAATTTTTCATAACAAATGTAGTTACATGTTATTGTTATTACAAGCTTTTATTTAACTTGTTCTGTTAGTAGTTACCTATGTATGTGCAAGCTGAATTATATACAGGGTGAGTCTGAAATAACTGGCATCCTTTTTTGGGTAATAGAGATGGTCATTCTGAACCACTTTTCTTAACAAATTATTTTCCTAGCGGCGAGATTTTTCTATAATTCATCCCCTCAAAATTCCCCCTCTATGAAAACACGGCACTGGCGCCCTGCCAACAACCGAGTAGAAAATGGTAAATCATCAACTAAAGTCTATCCAAGTTACAGCGGCAGTAGATATAAACAAAGTCACATGACCGCATTACGATCGATTACCAGGGTCTGACTAATATGAGATTCCCAGTGGCTTGTAATTCTGAACTAATTCTTTTAGAAGTTCTAAAAATTGTGTTTTTACCTTTCGTGGATCTTTATAAATTACCTTAAATTAAGTAGCAAAATAAATTTACAGAATATACTGCTCGCGATCCGATCTAAAATATGCAGGAAACTCGACTGAGGGAAGAGCCGGTCCTGCATTCTGCTTGCCGCGTAAACACTTGACATTTTATGACGGCCAGACCAATAAGAGAATAAGTCACGTGGTGACCAGTGTTTTGATCCACTGCCTCTGTAACTTGGATAGACTTTAGTATAGTATTTTGAGACCGAGTTTACGTTATTCGTCAGTGCCGTATCTTCTAGAGGGAGCATTTTAGGTGGGTAAATTAGAGAAAAATTTCTGCAATAGGAAAAAAATATTAAGAAAAGTTGTTCAGAAATACCCAAAAAAAGGATGCCAGTTATTCAGACTCACCCTGTATAGTACCACTTCTTGACATCCGATTGAGCTGGAATTTCGCATACGCCTTTAATTCTGGTGATAATACAAGAGGTATGCACTACTCAATATTGTAATCCTTTCAAAATGGCCGTCGTCACAAGATGGCGGATGATGTATTTTTTGTCAACCCCCTTAATATGGATATCAAAAATGAAAGGGCTTGAAGAGTAGACCTTGCCCTCTTGCCCCTTCCACACTCACTTGCCTGTACCTATAATGTCACTTTATGTCCTAACCTTTCCTTAGAGACCAATTTGTACCCGTGATCTATGTAGGCAAAATAGCGTTCCAAAATGAATCAATAAAATTTCAATATTATAGTTGAAATCATCACCTGAAAATATATGTCATTTCATTGGTTCACATCGGCAGGCGTTGAATTCTCTACCAAATTGAGTTTTATCTGGATGTCCAATATTATATATTTATGTGGTTTTATCTGTCGATAATCTTTACCCCAAGAATAAAAACCGGATAAGAGTCACTGTCAATTATTGTTTTTACTTACTAGATAATACTTAATATATACTTAGTTAGGTCTATATCCTGTTAAATTTGTGGAGCTTGGGCTTCCCGTGAATTAATATAATATAGGTAGAGATTGGAGGATAACAAATCAAACCAACAATATCCATATCAATTAGGTTTTTCTTAGTGATTACCTGGTCTGTAAATCCCGACAGAAAATAGCACCCATTAACATATTAACAAATCTAGATACTTATTATTGTCAACTGGATGTCAAAAAATATTGAGTTCACTGTTCATCATAATATTAGACTCAAACTCAAATCACTTCTTCAGAGTGAACTTACGGCACAAACATGGTGATACAATATTTTGACCCATAAAATGGCTTTTTTCGATCTGGAACTTTTGGTCAATGCAAATTTTAATTAATAACAAGACAAGACAAATATTAATTAATAACAAGACAAGACAAATATTAATTAATAACAAGACCAAAATTATTTTAAAATTAATTAATTTAATTTAATATTTTAACAATTACCTATGTCATTTTATTGGTTCATTTACTATACGTGTGAGTCATTAATAATGGCACATAGTGCAACCGCGTATATTTTGGGCCAAAATATTTCGATTGGGGCTAATGTGCCTTATAGAAATGTTGTTTGTTTAAGAGATACAGGGTGTTAAAGTTCATTTTTTGAAATTGAATTATGGCTACATCCAGTGCTGGATTAACCATGAAGCGCACAAGGCGCGCGCCTCAGGGCCCGTACCCGTTGGGGGCCCGGAAGGGCTCCCAATTAGGGGGTAAAGGTGAATAAAAAAAAAGAACTGGAAAAATCAAAAATATTTTTTTATGTTTTATTTTCTTTTACGCCTGGTTGGATTGGGCCCTTTGACTGCTGCCCGCAACTCGCAAGCCGCAAGCAAACCTATGTAGTGTAAAATGTGTGGAGTAAGTATATATGAAATATATGCAAATAAAAGAAACCTTAAATTAGTAAGACATGAAAATGTAAATCGAAAATCAGATTCAGCTTTATCTGAAATTTGTTTCAAGATCATAATGAATAAATATGCTACTGGCGCTGAAAAACGAAAAAAACGTAAACAGCAAGAAGATGAAAAGACACAACTTCCTAAAATAACAATTGTTATGACAGTCCTAGAAATTTTCCTCACAATTCCCGTACTTATCGAATGCATCAGCAAAGAGGTCGTTTTCTGTTCTCAAGAGAACTTAAAATTATTTAAGGTCGACTATGAGACAAGAAAAATTAGAGGTTCTCTCGTTATTACAAATACAGAAAGCCACTATTTAGAAAAATTAAACACGGATGGACATAATAAATAACTTTGCAAAGAAGAAGGCCAGAAAAAAAAATATAAACGTTTGATTCATGTGTTTTTATGATTTAAATATTTTATTTGTGATTTAAATATTTTTTATGATCTAAAATACTTAATTTTATTTTTCAGAGTTTTATTTCTGTTTTTAACGTTTTAATGTTTTTATACTTTACACGAAAAATATACTTACATATTAAAAATGTTTTATCAGGCATGCTTCTTGTGTTTTTTAACTGCAAAAGCAATAGGGCCTAGGGCCCGAAAGTTTGTAGCCCCTCAGGGCCCGAACACTACTTAATCCGGCTCTGGCTACATCTCCCGAAATAATTAAGCTGCTGAACTGAAATTTGGCACTGCCATGTTTTTGGGGATGGAAAGTAAGCTGAAAATGTCGATTTTTACATACCTCACAGAGGGCGCCACTTGCGCTGTTTTTGGATCGTGCTTTACTCGTAACTTTTTTGAGGTTATCTTTTTGGTTCTGCAGGTCCATCATTTTAGTGCACCTTTTCATTCTGCAATAAAGAGGTACTCTTGTTTCATAACTATCAAATCAACTATTTGCGTTGAAATTGCCAAAACGTGCCCCAAAACACCTGTCGACTTCAATATTCGAAAAATAAAATTTTCACCTACTGCATGTTTTCAAATATTGCACAACAACTGTACCTACCAGTTAAAGTGAGAAAAAGAAAAAAACCATACCTATGAACAATGTCCCAAAAAATGTTTACTTTCAAAATATAACGTATTGAAAATCAACAAAATTTGGACACCCTGTTTCAAGAAAACGTGTTTCGACCAATGTTCATTTGGCATTTTTTTTTTAAATTTCGATATATAGTTGATCTGTGATCTGTAACATTTGAAAGCAGTAGTAGGTGAAAATTGACATGTAGGTTTTAATATATTTTTTTAAAAATAGGTATTTACCCTACGTAGGAAAAAAGAAAAGCTACTACGGTCTTACGGTCTTAGATAAGAAACAAATTCGTATGTGTTTGAAGACGAACACTAGAATCAAAATAAATGCACCCGGAAAAGATCGAACAAGGCATAACAGCTTCACCTGGTAGTTAGAAAACGTTTTATAACATCATTGTATTGTATGGAAGATTCACGGCGATTTTTTTCTAATTAACGCGGCACGACTCTGCGCAAAAGTGAAAGTCATCTTTTAAATGCAGAATGAATTTCGAATAATGAAATCGCCTTGCCTGACTACATTGGCACATTGCATTGCCTACATCCACACACAGCGTTCGCAGTTGCAGTTAAAATGAATTTAGAAAACATTATTCTGCGAGTGATATACCCAGACCCAGGCATTTGCAGCTTGGTTTGAGTTCCAAAAATTACAAAACAAGCTGATACCTAAGTAAATATAATAGTAGTGTCGTGTCGGTGTCCATTAGCCAGTGATGTAATGTATATCGAGATTCATGTATCTAGATAGGTACTGTATCTAGATACTTTTTATGTAGATACATATCTAGATACTTACAAAAATCAGGATCTACTTTAGTATCTAGATCCTTTTGAAAGTGTCTAAATACTTAGATACTAAGATAGGTACATTTTTTAGACACGATGCCAAGGCATGCCACGTGCCTATATTTAATTTTTAAACTGTTCCTACGGGCAAAAATTAATTTTAAGTTTATTGTAATTCAAATAGCCGAGCGCCTCTTTAGTACCTACAGGAGGACAAATTTTAACGCCAAGGCGTAACAGGCTCAGCGATGAAAACTTCGAAATGTTGCTAATGTTAAAAAAATAAACAATACAAATAAGCACCTACTTAGTGCTCACTTTGAAGTGACGTACACGGTAAACTACTAAGCCCAACATTAAGGTTTCACTTGAATCACCCAACAAATCACTGGCCATGCGACATGAATCGAATCAAAGCTGTAGTAGGTTCATGACACAAAATGAGTTCGACCCACAAAACGAATTTTCGTGATTTCACAAAAAAAACAAGCTTCGTGTGGTTGTTTTGTTCTAACCAGCGTAGTGTGGTCATGGTCAGCACGATTTCGAAAAATTGAAGCGTGAAATAACTGTACGCGCCATTAACCTTTTTTTACTACGGATTGTGAATTGTATAATAATCGGAAGATGTTGGAAGGCAAGAGGAAAGAAATTATCTCTCGCCTGGATAGTTATTATAGTGCCTTTATACAATTTCAATAGATAATATAATAAGTTATGAGGCAGTTTGCAGACCGCCTCTTATTCTTGATTTATAGGAGTTTTTGTCGATTAGATAATTTCTTTAAAAAATTCATAAATATCTGTTTGATTTAGACATTCGCAACGTCGTTTTTTGAACGCACAAAAACGGCAACAAAACATCATTTGAGAAAGTTGAAATTTTTACTAGGGCTTTAAAGTTTGCAAATGTATTTATTTAGATATTTTTTTAACATTTAAAACAACAGTGAATTATAAAGAATTCTATATTTACTTACTAATTCTGAATAGTTTACCATCGCCTTGGGTACAAGAGACGGCAGAGAGCCCACAATAAAGGAGATGTGGGAGTAGAACGCGATGGTAATCTAGGTCGAACCTCGACAAAAAGAAGCAAAATAACAACGTTTTGCCTGAGGTCTGATCTCACTCTTCCTCAACTAAGGAGATGCTGCGATGTAGTCGAGGTTACTCCGAGGAGCGTCATCATAGGCGTAGATTAGGTTGGTAGAGATGTTACAGCCCGTATATGAAAACAGACCGTATACGGTCTAGGCTGTATCTATACGGCCTAAATGGCGCAGACCGTATGTAAATGACATGGCATTTCATTTTTAGTATGTCTTTTGAAGAAAAAAAATTTAGGGTATCTATACATTATCACAAGCTTATTATACATATATGGACTAATATCTTCAGTCCGTTTACATAATATGGACTAGTCCTTTTGTATACGGCTTGTTTTACATATACGGTCTGTAACAGATACAAAAGAACAGCTAGCTATACAATGTGTCCGGGATAAGAATGAACAGCATGGGGATCTCACAAACGGTAACAGATAAAACAACGGTTAAATGGGAAAAAAGTTGCGCAATAAAATGGTCCAGATTTCTAATATCTTAGTTATTTTAAAAAAAGTGAAAATTTACTTTTTTGATTTTATTTTTCTGAAGTTGTTTTTACAGATAGGAAAAAAAAAGAAAAACACTTTCTTGTGGCACTTTTTAACGGGCTTTAAGGTGGCGTTTTTAGATTTGTTCTACAACATTTCGTTTTTGGGAAACAATCTTCAACTTCAACAAAGAAGTATGCAAGTTCTTGTTATGAAACTGCTGAAGAAAAGATGGCATATCGTTTGCGCATGTCCAAGTACACTTTACATCGAATAACTCGTTTAAATGATTAAATAACATTCAATTTAAACAGTACTTGGACATGCGCGAAAGGTATGCCATCATTTTTTCAGAATTTTCATAATAAGAACTTGCATACTTCTAATTGGAAGCTTGTTCAGAATCGTGGAAAAATTAATTATTAAAATACAAGATCACGTGGCAATAATAACCCTTTGGACCCACCCTAACGGTATGACTATGGTTTTCCGAGGAATTTTCTATTTTGAACTTCATTATAAAACACATGGCAGCCTGTATAAAATCATATAAAAACGCATATTTTTCGAATAATTGAAAACTCAGTTTTTCACATGAAGAACCCAGGATGACTCTCTGATTCATACCTTATTATTGTGAGAATATGTGCCACATAATGCCCTTTGCAAGGCATACTGAGTAAAATGACGTCCAAAAATCTGTCACTATCTCCCGGTCTATAACTCCCACTGTATCAATTTAGTTAATAATTTGTTTATTAGAAATGGAGGGTGCTTTTTCAAATGACAACAAATTTAACATGTTAGCATGTTACATCTTGTGTCACAGAAATAATGCAGAGACCGAATGAATGTATTGTTGCAATTAATAAATGGCAAAAGTTATTGGTTTCATTGGCTTCCTCTCAAAATTAGAAAAAGCGAAGAATTTACTCCAAAACACAATGCGACTCTGTTTGCTGTACAACAACAGAGGAAAGCACTAACCAGACCCGCAGACAGGGCCGTATTTAAAAATATTAAGTTTTCGAAGTAAAAATGAACTGTAAATAAATTTTTTGACAATACTGATTAATATTTAGACTTCTCATTATTAAATACAGGGCCGCAATAGAAAAAAATGAATGAAAAAAAGAGAATTTTCAGTATAATTGTCTTAAAATATTTTGTGTCATACATCATGGTATTTGCTATAAAAAGTGCTTTCAAAATCTGTAAAAAAATCAAGGTCCGTATTTAAAAAAGTTAAGTTGAAGATGGTTCCTCAAAAACGAAATGTTGTAGAACAAATCTAAAAACGCCATCTTATAGCCCGTTAAAAAGTGCCATAAGAAAGTGTTTTTCTTTTTTTCTATCTGTAATAACAACTTCAGAAAAAAATAAAATCGAAAACGCAAAATTTCACTTTTTTCAAAACAACGCAAAAACGAAAAAATATATTACAAGTCTGTTTATACCTTTTTATTGACCTCAAAATTGCGCAACTTTTTCCCCATTTAACCGTTGTTCTATCTCTCACCGTTTGCATAAGATCCCCATGCTGTTATTGCTGTTCATTCTTATATATACGGGACACATTGTATATTGTTGTATAATGAACAATCAACACATCTGTAGGTATCTACTTACAGGGTTTCTGTAAATTGTTTATTTTTTAATTTTTAATTCTTCCGGCTCTGAAACACAGAGAATATAATCTATTTATATCCTGGAATATTATTTGGTTTTTCGTATTTGATAAATTTAATTTGATAAATTTTTTTTTTCACTGACCCTTCCTCTCACTGTTTGTATGCTTAAACCTTTCTTCCTATCCAGGTACAAAAACCTGCTGTTAAATCGACATCGTTTCTGAACGCCACTGATGCTAGAACAAAATAGAAACTTTTATGTAGACCTTGAAATGCAATAACAGTTTGTTATACTGTGCATAGGCCTCTTGCTAGTAAAAGGCATGGAAACGATAAATTTGCAGTATGGTTTCGTTTTTAGAGGCTGTTTCGTATTTCCTCTATTTTTAAGTGCTTCCTGTTTGTAGAAAAACAATTGACCGTTTACAAAAGCCCCTTCGTAGGTTGGAATTGTTTAAACGATTCTTAGTAATATATTATCTTGCGATAGTATAATATTTTTTAAGCTATACTATATTTCTGTCTAGCCTCTACTCGACACGGTTAAATACCTATAGTAACAAGAGTTCATAATTTAATTGAAAAATTTGAAAAAAGACGTTATTCTACAAATAATTACATAGATATCTTAAAGAACAGAGATGAAGTTACTTGAACTGGCCACTAAATATTCTCTAAGACTCATCTTAATTAACTTTTAGTCTTAAAATTAGCCAATTAATAAGTAGTAAGTAAGTAAGTAACGGTTTTCAATATTCCGTGTCAATTGTTTCTTCCTGGCTTCCCGTATCCCTTATCATAAGAAAACTCAAACTAAAATATAAAATCGAGTTTTATCGTTGATTGAGTCCATCGACGGTTTTATCTGGATATCAGTCCGGCAAACGAGAGAAGTCCAATGAAAAAATCAGTCTAAACGCCATCCGTATGTTATTAATATAGGCATGGGCGATTAGACTGAGTTTTTCATTGGACTTCTTTCGTTTGTCGGACTATACGTATAATTTTATTACTTAAATTACCTTTAATCCAAGGATAGGAAGCAATGTAATTGTTATTTATTTATTGTTTACTTATTTGATATTAAATAGTTAGGTTCTATATCCTGTTAAATTGGAGCTTCCCATGAATAATTATATAATATTTATAGATGGAGATTCGAGGATAACAAATCAAAGTAACAATATGCATATCAATCAGGTTTTTCTTGTTGCTTACCCGACAGAAAATAACATCCATTAACATTATTGTCAACTGGAGGTTAAAGAATAGGTAGGTACTGAGTTCGAGTTCACTGTTCAACAGAGACTCGAAACTCAAGCGATCGTCTTCTCCAAGTCTCCAAGGAAGTTAACAGTATACCTAGGTATAAGACCTACTTATATTTTCACAAAATTATAGACTTATCCTCCGGGACTTTTCCGTAGTGCCATATTCTGAATGTATTTATTTTATGTTTCGAACATTGGAGTTAACAGGTGTTTTGGGGCACATTTTGCCAATTTCAACGCAAACGGTTGATTTTATCGTTATGAAACAAGAGTTGCAGAACGAAAAGATGCACTAAAATATTTGTCCTGCAAGACCAAAAAGATAACTTAAAAAAAGTTACGAGTAAAAGCACAATCCAAAAATTGCGCAAGTGGCGCCCTCTGTGAGATACGTAGAAACTGACATCTTCAGATTAATCTCCATCCCCAAAAATATAACAATGCCAAATTTCAGTTCAGTAGCTTGATTATTATGGGAGATGTAGACATAATAATTCAATTTCAAAAAGTGAACTTCGTCTCGGTAACTATCGAAATTTGACCCGTAGTTGTTGAGCTCGATCGTAATATTTTGACCCAAAATACAGTGTGACCAATATAAAGTATGCACCATAAGGGATTTTTTTTTATTTTTGGATAAAATGTAAACTTGACTTTGCCATAGATTTGTGCTTGTCGGAGAATGAAAAATGACGTCACAAGAATCGACCACGTGACTTCCGGTATCTATCAAAATTGACATTTTTTTCAAAAATCATCCAAAATCGGCTTTATTTAACGCAAGTTGTTTCTTTTGCAATTGTTAGCCTACATACCAATTTTCAGAGACCCATGATGACTTTCGTTTTTTACGACTTTTTCTAAAAAAATTGTTTTTCAAAAATTTTAACTAAACTTTATTTGTTGAAAATTGTACTTTTTTGACAGATCGACACCTCTAATATATTTTTAACATCAATTCTGATGCTAGCCAATTGTTTTCTTAGAAAATCTCTATTTGGTCATTGAGTGAGCTCACTCAACGATTTTGTTTAAAAAATTATGTCGAGTTTGGTGCAAAGTTGATTCAATTTCAAAGGTTTGATGAATTCAAGTCTAGTATACTTTTCACATCGTTAAATACATTCATCTGAAAGAAGTTATGTAAAGAGAACACAAATAAATGAACAGATTTGGCTTATTTTGAAATTAACTTGGCGTTTTCTGGAGAATCATTATTTGTTGTATCGAGCGTGAAGGACGCCATACTGAAACGTAGTGTTTTGATAACCAAATGTGTTCATTTATTTGTGCTCTCTTTATATAACTTCTTTTAGATGAATGTATTTACCGATGGGTAAAGTAGACTAGGCTTGAATTCATCAAACCTTTGAAATTAAATCAACTTCGCACCAAACTCGACATAATTTTTTAAACCAAATAGAGATTTTCTAAGAAAACAACTGGCTAGCATTAGAATTGATGTTAAAAATATATTAGAGGTGTCGATCTGTCAAAAAAGTACCATTTTCAATAAATAAATTTTAGTAAAATGTGCGGAATTTTTTTTTAGAAAAAGTCGCAAAAAACGAAAGTAATCATGGGTCTCTAAAAATTGGTATGTAGGCTAACAATTGCAAAAGAAACAACTTTTTTTAATAACTTTTTTCGAAAATGCGTCAAATAAAGCCGATTTTGGATGATTTTTGAAAAAAAAAGAGTCAATTTTGACAGATACCGCAAGTCATGTGGTCGATTCTTGTGACGTCATTTTTCATCCTTCGACAAGCACAAATCGATGGCAAAGTCAAAATTTCATTTTATCCAAAAATAAGAAAACCTTATGGTGCGTACTTTATTGGTCACACTGTATAATAATAATAATGTTTATTTTCAGAATAATATCACATGTATATACATATAAAATAATTAATTTTTTTTTAATAAACATAGATGTTCCCCAGAAGCAAATTCCTAAAATATTGCTTGTGTAGAGAAATATTATAATTACATTATTATGACACAATGGGAGTTTCTACCAGATAAAAAATTTAAATGTCATACAGCATACAATCCCAATCAAAAAACACGAAACCGCAAAACAAAATAGAATCCGCATACAATCTTTAGCAAGCAACAGGTGGGTACGCCATGTATCACATCTTACATTAATTTAGTATTTCGTACACACTTTGACATCTTCAAATTGTTGACAATAATTTTTTCATATATTCTCTACTGTGACTCAGTATCCACACCCTGACAAAACTTTTAAATTGCTTTATATGCCTGGCATTTTTTACTGACTCCGGGAGTAGGTACTGCATAAATTCGAGGGGCTATAAAATTAAAATACTTCTGTCCTACAGCTTTGTTCGATTTCATAGTTTTTATCTGTTTGTGTCGTTTATGTCTGGTGTCGTATTCGTGGTTAATATATGTTAATGTATTTTTCTTTTTGTGCTGTAGTGACAATATGTTCAAACAATAAATTTGTTTAACATCGAGGAGACCACTTTCCTTATACAAGCTGTCACTTGGGTAAGTACCTACGTTTTTTAGCGAGCATTAATTTTATAAATATTTTTTGGCAAACCTCTATCTTTCTCAATATACTCTGTCGTGTATACCAATGCAGTTGTCCCATTACTTTTGGGACACCCTGTATACCGAGTGACGTCATTCCCGCGTTAACTCTGATCGGCCAGAAGTTAAAAGAGGCAACCTCCTATCCTCTAAAGACCTTGGGAACAAACAACTTTTTGAAAACTACTTGAGACAAATGGGTACAGTATTGAAAATAAATGACCAAGTTGCTAATCACCATTTCGGCTTATGAGCTACCCTCGCAGGTAGCTCGCCTACGCGGAGTTTCACCGGGTCCCCCCCGGCCGGCGGGGCCCCCCCCGGAGGCCTGGAAGGGGCTCCGGTACAAGGTTGGGGCGTGATGGACGCGGCGCCAGTCAGCCGCGCGCATCCAAACCAAAACTATCCCGCGACCACAGCCGGACAACAGCCGAAGCACGATTCGCAGAGATATGGAGAAGGAGCCCCAGCAGGACTCGATTTCCACGATGGCGAAGCAGGACTACGCTCCGTCCGAGGTGTACTCCACCGAGCCCCTGCCGGTGAGTAACCGGCATAGGCGGCCGATAAAATGACACGCATTTCTATAAAAAAATCTAAAAGTTATACCTATAGAGGAAGGGTTTGGCCATTGCTTGCAGAACGAAACACCCTGTATATTTCTTGTTTAAATTTTGTATACACTATGTCCGTTGATGGAGTTCTTGGAAGGAGTCATTCTTGATTAAAGTTTTTGCTTGTTCAGAAAATACGATTCACCGTAAGAAACTTTAATTTTGTTGTACAGCATGGGAAAACAATACAAAATAACAAAATACCCAAAATAATATTTTTGTATTTTTTACCCACCATGTACAAGGTGTCCCATTTTGGGTGTTTTTGGGTGTTTTTCTCAAAAATCTCGGTTATTATTAAAGCTAGAGGGTTGCGGTTTTCACGTCACTGTACTACTTTTTTGAGAGGAATTTGGTGGACCAATATATATATTTTTTTAATGGAAACCATAGTTCATATCTCAAAAACTATTAACGCTACCAAAAAACTAATTATTCCATTCGATTCTACGCCAAAAAATCTATAAAAATAGTTGATTAAATTGGTCGATATATATAAGTTGTAGTCAGGAGAGAGGTTTGCAAAAAATCGAAAATTTCAGTCCTGCGCCAATGCGCGGAAACTATAAAACTTATCTAAAATCTGATTGGTCCACCAAATTCCTCTCAAAAAAGTAGTACAGTGACGTGAAAACCGCAACCCTCTAGCTTTAATAATAACCGAAATTTTTGAGAAAAACACCCAAAAACACCCAAAATGGGACACCCTGCACAACAAAACTGAAGTTTCGGATGATGAATTGTATTTTATAAACAAGCATAAACTTTTATCAAGAATGACTTTTTTTCGTATTAATCACTTTTTGCCTGAGGGGCCGTGGTATGGTAAGGGAAATTTTTAGAATATAATATTATGTATTTTTGTGAGAAAGAAAATAATTTATTTCTCTAGAAACAAAAACAAAAACAAAAAAATGTTGACCCAAACAAAATAAAAAAACAAACTTAAATAATAAACATAACAAAACAAAATCAAAAAAAGAAACAATGATTATTTACATTTAAAAAATAATGTACTTAACACAAAATAAAATCATATTTTCTCTTCTTTGGCGCAAACTCACCTTTTTTTCATTTATGGGTACATTGCGGTAGGCTAAATTATTTAGTCTGTCTTCTTGGATCATATTGGTACGTAACCAAGTTTTAATTCTTTTAAATGAAGAAAAATTTATTTCCGCCGATGCATTGCTTATAGGGAAATTGGCAAGTATGCTCAAAAATTTTCTTGCCATTGTCGCGATGCGACTTCGTTTCTTGTTGCCAGAACAAGTTTTATTGAGAAACTGAGGAAAATATACCAAGAACGCTCTTTAGTTGTACACTAGATTGTGACAGGTAAATATTTCATGACCCTAGAATTATTGTCTAAAAGGCGGCCATACTGATATCAACAGAATTTACATTTTACACACACGAATCCTAAATTTAATTAGATAGAAATTAACATTAAACTCTGTTCTTTGAAGCATAGAAAAAGGCTATAGTTATAGTTTCCGTGTTTGAAGTTAGCTTAGAGCCACATACACAGATATCGAATATCAAGGTTAATGTTAATCATCTGTCACAGTTCTGACATTTCTGCCGGACATGCTAAATACGTCCCTGTAGGCGCCCAAAACATTGCTGCCAACCTTGTATTACCAAAATAAGAAATGTCATTTCTAGTGTAAAATTAAAGAGCGTTTTTAGATTACCTAATAATACTCCGGTTGTAATAATGGCTGTATCCGCCACTGCTACCCGCAAAAGTTCCATTTTCGAAAAATAAACCTCAAAAGTGCAAAATTAAAAATTTCAAGGTCGAATATTTTCCAAACGCTTGAAACAAACATATTACATGTACCTATGCTTCATTGAAATTGTGACAATGAGCAGATTTCAAATATCTAAAAATATACAGGGTGTTCCATTTAAAAACATAGGTAAGTTTAGTTTGGCTCAACTTTTCTGATCACCCTGTATAAAACTAAATCAACGCTAAAAAAAGCTTACTTTGGTTTCTGAAATTTTTATCTGCGACTTTTTTACTAACCTCAAAAATATAGAAAATAAAGGGGTGTAAAAATATACGTGATCACATGGTACAATGTACATTCACTGCTAATAAGAGCACTTGCTTAACAATAATAATTGCATGAAACTATTTCTTGCCAAGGCCTGCTTTGTACTCTGTTAAGGTGTTAATATACCTAGTATTAAAAAAATAATGATACTTTTACGAACTTGTACAAAAAGAAATAACAGTCCAAACTATACGAAGTAGGTACATCTAATTACAAGTTCAATTTAATACCCTGACAATGTCGGTTGAAAGCTTGATGTGATTATAAATAAATAAAATCATATACCTATACAAAGGGTCTCAAAATCGCCATTAAAAGCGATTTTGGTCGGTTTGAACAATTTTCTATGTTAGACTGCAACAGGGGGCAAGAGGACTCTTGCAAGTCAGTTGCGCCGTATCATAGATGGGTGAGCTCGGCCTTATATAGCTGCAACAAAATTTCCAAATTCGTTATAAAAGGAAGTAACTAATTTTCAATAATTATTGTCTGAATAACCGTTATTTGGCTTACTTCATTATTCACCCAAACCTATGCAACCACCTAACATTAGGTATCCCGGGAGAGGTTTTAGTGGGTGAAAACTTAAATAAAATAATATGAAAGCGCCGCCATTATCACGATCTTTGCAAAACCTCGCCCGGCACCGGCAGAGTTTCACCAGGTCCCCCCCAGGTGGTGGGGCCCCGCTGGAAGGGGCTCCGCTACAAGGTTGGGGCGCCGCGGGCGTCGCGCCAGTACGTAGCGCGCATCACGCCGAAACTGTCCACCGCGAGCTCACACACTACGGCAGCAGCACTGTCAGAAGTCAAGATGGAGAAGGAGGCCCAGCAGGACTCGCTCTCCACGGTGACGATCAAGCCGGACTACGCCCCGTCCGAGGTGTACTCCACGGAGCCTCCGCCGGTGAGTCCCTGGAAGAACGATGGGATTAAGCGGGTACTTGACCAGGGCCGTATCTAGCGAAAATTTGGGGGGGGGGGTTCAGGATCGGCTAAAGCTTTTGTGGGGCTGGGAGTCGGATGAAAGTACGAGGCCCTGGCAAGGAATTATTTAATCCCTTAAGAACAAATTTTTGAAAATTGATACGCCACTATAATAATGGTATATTTTTTGCATGTCACTTTTTAAAAAGTTGGCCGGGGCGATGAGTTTAGATCACTTTAGTGACATATATAGAAATCAATTTCGGGTGGAAGGGACAATTTTTGTGAAGTTCTTTTAAACAAGTGCATTTAAAATAATTCTGTAAAATGCGCCGCATGCGAAATTTTTTAAAAATGTAAAGGAAAATTACTTAAAATTAGTGTTAGGAAATCCCAATATATTCAGATTTTCAAGCTGCAGTGAATATTTTCAAATTCTGAAATGGTTTCGGCCCCGCCCTTTTAAATACGCTACTGACTGGATAACCCTGTACACGGAGGCGCGGGGCCAGTCAAAACGCAGGCCGCGTACGCCGCACCGTTCGCACCCGCCTAGAGCCGGCCCTGGAGGGGTTAGAGTAATGGCTGTTGAAATTGAAATAGCTTTAAGATTAAAAAAAACTGCCATTTTTAAATGGTTTTTAATAAAAAACTGAAACAGGTTTAAGTTGAACAAGTTTAACATTAAAACTTTAAAAATATTAAATATTAATTATAATAATAGCTAAATATTCCTTCTCGCATGTATACCTATCCCTCTTCTACTTATTTGATTCCTCATTATTACGGATATATTCCTACACAATTCTTCGCCTGGCCTGACGACACCTTCAGAATTGCCAGTAGCAGTGTTTAGGTAGGTTTTTCGGCTATGCCAGTAGGTATGGTAAAAGATTTCTTCGCGCCACTTCTCTAACTAAACCTTTCATAAAAATAATAAATTAATAAATTACTTAGTACTAATCTATTCATAAAATAGACTCTGGGAATCCCCTTTTCTTCTAATCCATGGCGCACGCAGCCATGCACCACCGTTCACCGTTTACTATTGTCCAGTGTTGCCAGTTATGTTTTATTTTATTTGAAAGCTTATTCTGATGATAAAACTCGGTACTGTACTGATCCAAAAATTATATTTTGTTGGCAGTTTTCGGGCGAGTTTCCATTTCGGGGGGGGGGGGGGTTGAACCTCCAAAACCCCCCCTCAGATACGGCCCTGTACTTGACCAACTTTTAAAAGTACTCTATTTTTTTGTCAGATGAGCATGAAATCGCTACAATAGGTTAAAAGATTTTAATGTTTTAATGTCAACCCCATATTCACCACACCAAATTAAGCTTGATTATAGTTTAGGTTTATTTTCGTGTGTTTCTATTGTGTAATGAATGCATAAATAGTTGACACCGACAGTGTGTGATTATTTTATAAATTTACGAGCTCAAAACGCCGAAGCAGCGAACAACTATCAATAAAAACTAAATGTTTAAAAAAAGCATACCTTGTACCTGAATGACTCAATGTCACATGCTGCAAATTTGTAAAAAAAATATGGATATTGTTACTTATTTAGTGTTAAGAAAATGCTTTCATAAAAAGCAACAAAAAGCCATTAAAAAATTTAATTATTGAGTGAAATATTAAGATAGTTCAGGCAATCGCTTAATTGCTTTCAAATATTTCTGTTTCAGATTTGTTAGTGTAAATGTGTGTTGTTTCGGAAAGTATACGCTTATCTTGAAGAAAATAGTTTATAGTGTTTCCCAACAAAATTGTGCAGGTCAAGCATTCACAGAGAATGATTCTGCCATCTTTAAATGCATGAATTGAATCATATTATTTACAAAGAGGATGGAGTATGCTCAATTAGGGTGCAAGTTGTCTCAATTTTGAACAGACATGTTGACCTATCGAGATATCAAGCAGCGAAGCAATAAAAAACTGACTTAGTAAAACAATATGGAACAACAAAAAAATGTTTAGTATATTTTAGGCGATAGCCATATTTTTGAAAATATTAAAATTCCTATCGAATTCAACATTACCTGCCTAATAGGAAATAAGGTTTGCTAAGTTTGATTTTTAAAACTCGGACTTATACACATTTTAAAAATAATATTGGAATATAAATATATTCAATTATTAAGGTGGTAAACAAAGTGTTCATTGGAGGTCATTTCATTTGCTGTAACTACAGGATAAAAATATTACTATAGGTGTTGTTTAGTAATGGAAGCTAGTGAGAGACACAAGCTAATACTGCAATTATGTATAAATTGGAATTTACATTTAAATTTATCACGATGCCACTATATTTCTGGAATATATCTAATTAGAAGATGATAAGTAACCTTTATCTTCATATAGAGTCAATATCACAATAATGTCCATACACACATGATAATAATATACTTACCTAATATAGTGTATATGTTGAAATCTATAAAATTTATTTAGGTTGATTTTAAATCTAAACTCAAACATATGACTAATTAGCTTACAATAATATTACAGCCTTAAATAACTTTATTTCAAGCGATAAAAATTAAGAAATCGTTTTAATATACTCTAGAAGATTAATTTTGTTGGCCAGGTTGATTGTACCAGACATATTCGAAGATTCTACAGGGTAGGTCAGTTTTTGTGGCACGACTTCAACATTGGATAGAAAATTACATTTTCAAAATACAGGGTCCCGAAATTTTAAAAAATATATCGAATATTTTTTATGTGAAATAGGTGTATGTCCAAGTAGCTCGGAACATTATGTTTTAATTTCGTTAGGTACTTCCAGGGAGAAGCGGTCAGTTGACACGCTTCTGCATAAAATTAGAACTCAATACACTCAATACACTATATGTATAGTGAACTTGAACAAAAACTCTCTCTTGTTTTTTTATATCTGTTACCGTTTTATGTCTAATTTCATTTTTTCTATTAATTGGTTAGTAAAGAAAAATTTTAAAATCAGCTCAAATTATTTATACCAAGCGTATGTTGATATGAAACTTTCGTTTTAAAATGTAATTTGCTATCGAATGTTAAAGTCCTGCTACACCCTGTATAAGACAATTTCAATAGAAATTCAATGAATTTAACAGACTCTCAAGAATCTACCTTATTTATTTTTTCAGGGATATTATGGATAAAATAACAATATTTTATTTATTTTTATTTCGGTTCTTTTCACTAAACTGTACACCATAATGACTAAATTTGTACTAAGAAAACACGTACGGTACCATTGAAATTAGAACTCTAATGTCAATATATCCTAATTGATCTGATTTTTTTTGTATATAAAGTTTTGTGGTTTTTAACTAAAAATTGAAAACAATCGTATATTAAAAATACCATTTTAATT
Organism: Pseudeuparius sepicola; assembly: GCA_963920635.1. Lineage (NCBI taxonomy): Eukaryota > Metazoa > Arthropoda > Insecta > Coleoptera > Anthribidae > Pseudeuparius > Pseudeuparius sepicola. Next base: position 10,388,906 of record OY987302.1, on the reverse strand, counting down.
TTTATTGAAAAAGTATTCTGATGTGTAATTTTAGATCAACACTATAATAATCACTTATTAGCAATTAAAAAAAAAGAAATAATTGTTTTGTGCATAACTTCCCTAAAATGGGTGGTTGTACTTAAGATTTTAAAGTTGGGGTTGCTGCAGAAGAAGTCCCTCTTAACGAGGAAAGACCGATGGTCGCGGCGATTTTTGAAATTTTTCGCAGTGTAAAAAATACTTGGGTGGGGAATTTTCAAATAAACACAGTCTAGGTATACATGCACGTTTAAATAAAATTATTTTTTTGTCATACGCTCCCAAAAATAGCTATTTTTATTAAAAAATAGTGTTTGTCACACGTACCTAAATGAAGTTTTTCAGGACTCAGCTGCTATTCCGGACTCAGCTAACGCCTCGTCCGGAAACAGCAATGATTCGTCCAGATAAACTTCATTTTAGGTACCTACTTGCAGTGGCGTAACCAGGGAGGGGGGGCTTTGGGGGCTTTAGCCCCCCCCTCCCCCAAAGATCTGTCGCGTGGTAATTATTTCTTAATAAAATTTATTTTAAAACAATAGTTTTGCCGCAAATATTACCGAAGAATTTTTTTGAAATACTTAGCTCCCCCCAACTTTACATTCTGATTACGCCACTGCCTACTGGTAAAAAAATAACTATTTTGTGAACTTTAAAATCTTGATATTACACCCAGCCAGAGCTGGGTCAATTACAATTAAAAACTGACCAATTACAATTCCAATTACTTTTGTAGGAATGTAATTAGATCCAATTACAATTCCTTTGATATTTTGAAATGTAATTGAATTACAATTACAATTACTTGTATTTGGAATTGGAATTGATGTAAACAATTACTTTTTCAATTACTTCTTGTTTGCGTTATTTTCTATTAAATTTATAGACACCAAAATAAGGTAGGTACTTACCTAGTTACTTAAATAACCATAACTGATAACTATATTAAGCATTATTTGTTCTGCGATGCAAAAAAATTCTAGTCTTTGAGTCTTTGTAAATGGCAAATATTCAAATTGAAATAAATAAAAGTTACAGTATTTTAATGAACAAAACGAATTATATTCAGTAGGTAACAGTATAATATAGTAATACCTATGTCTAAAAACACAATGGCCTCACAGAATGCGTTTCAGATTCAAGCTCAACGACTTACAAGAAACTTTAATTTTTTTACATTATGTACCGAAGTAAAATTTTACAACCCAACAAACTGACAATTTTTGTATTGAACTAAATTTGTGTTATAAAATGTGGTATACAATATTTATAAAGTTACAAAATGTAAAATGTATTTCTATCAAAACTGTTTTAATTTTGAATTACTAATCCAATAAATAGTGATAATTCCGTATACCACCTAATGAAAAAAAAAACAGAATTTAAATGTCTATTGTGACGTGACAATAGGCATTACGAATTGTAAATAATATAGAGATAGAGAATACAGAACAATCGTTATGACTTGCCAGTGACGCGTAAATAGTAAATGGGAGTGGCATAAGAAAACATTATTGCGGACTTTGTCAGTGATGACGCATTTATTTTGCATTGCATTTTGTTGGCCAGGTTGGCCCAAACAACGTTGCAATATTTCCAAAATCAATCCAGGTTTCCTGTTTCCCCGATTAATCAGCTCGGGCCGTCGCCGGCCGGCACCGCAAGAGAAGATTGTGTAAGTAATTGTAATTGAAAAAGTAATTGTAATTGAAAAAGTAATTGTAATTGGACAAGTAATTGTAATTGGACAAGTAATTGTAATTGGAAAAGTAATTGTAATTGAAACAGTAATTGCATTAAAGGAATTTTAAAAAGGAATTGCAATTCTCAGAAGTAATTGATTTTAAATTCCAAGTACAATTCCTTTTCAAAAGGTACTTGATATTAAATTACAATTACTGTCTCCATTTCAAAAGTAATTCCAACTAAGTACAATTCCATGAAAAGGAAATAATTGACAGTTCAATTACTTTCTCCTAATTACTTGCCCAGCTCTGCACTAAGCACACATTACCTACCCCAGTTAGATATTATGCCTTTTGTTATATTGAGATAGGAGAATTTCCTATCTAAGGAGATTCTCATTTAGTGTGGTAAGAAATAATATCGCAACATTTGCTCGGTATTAATCAACGATAAAAAGTAAGAAACTAGGTACTAGTCACTAGATATTCCTGTAACTGATCGCCTAAATTTCCTGTGCTAATAAAAAATGAAGAATTAGAAAGTGTTTACAATTTTACACAGTAAACTAACGTCATTTCCTTATGATCTTCTAATGTAAAGGTGTAGGAAGTAAGTATTATTTGCGAATAGTTCAGAAAAGTTTAAAGTGAAAGTGTTTAGCAGCAGGCGGACTATCAAAGAGATCAAGTGAAAACCGAACTTAAAAAAATCTCGTTATTATAGACCTTCTTGCCGGCATTCCGTAAATTCACAACAGTCCCGTTGATCATGATTCAAAAACCGTTCCAGTTATATCACGAATAGCATAAAAAGCCGCTTTGGTTGGTCACCGAATAACATATATTTTATGAACCATAATATTTTCGAAAACATGCAAATTTTAACACTTAACTACATTAAAATGTTCGTCAGGACTTGCGAAATAGCTAACGCCGCAGGAAAGATGTTTGAATAAATATATCTACCTAAAGTTCTGACAATTTCTATTATAACCTTGATAGACCTGTTAGCAGATTTTTCCATTCAGATTTAATTACACGGTGAGGATCTTCAAATCTCGTTTTTTAACCTTGAGGTGTCTCTTTGCTTAAACTGTTCACACATGCCAACAGTATTTATTCCCGGTATTTATATACAAACAATAATTATTATTGCGGAAGTATGATTTCTCTATTCAACCCGAATGTATGTAGCTAATGTTTTGTAAATAACCATAGTGTAAAGTAGTGGCATGCCGGGTTCGACGAACTCGCTCCGCGATTCTAGAAACTAGAAACAAACTTTATTTGAATTTGGATCACGGATAAAAGTTTTGAAATGATTTCGAGTTATGAAACGAGGTATTAGTAATTCGCAACGTGCTGGGCAGGACTGGATTTCTAATTAGCTTTCCGAACAACATTATCGTGTCTAGTTTTGGAAGTTTCATTTTTGCTTGAACGATCAAAGTTGTTTGACTTGAAGTAAATTTACATTGAATAGCAATAGTCACTATTTAATTATTTTGCATTATAAAGTCTTAATTTTCATCCTAAGCCTCAAATCATCCTTTGCGTTTCATTCGTTTACATTGAAATAAAAATTTAACTGTCTATTTAAAGAAGGCATTTCATTAGGTAAATGTTACAGTATTGTTGGACCACCCTTTAGAAGAAGCAATTAGATTTGCATCAGTTTTTTTTTGTATTTACGCTTCTTGTTCTGTAAAATCCCCAATTCGATAACCTAAACATTGAGAGAATCAATCATCATCGGATGTTAAACCTAAAACATTTCTTTTGTGCCGAGATACCCGTCAATAACCGAACCATTGTAACTGTGTCGAATCTTGGACATTCCTGCGGACAGTGCCGTCAACAAAGTCATTGTGGCACAGCTGGAATACCAAATGACCTCAGCAGGAGCAATGCCATGCTTGAAATGATGAGAATAAGGAATGCATTGTAATATGGTGATAAGCTGGCACCTCGGTGTGTTAGAAATGTGTATTAGAGGAGATTCTTCGATTTTCAACACAAGGAATGTATTGTTGGAAACGATAATAGTTTTTTTTTGAGTAGGCATACCGACATTAGTTTCAGAACGCAGTCAACATATAACAGGAAAAATTCTTATTTATAAATATGACGTCGCCGCTAGACTTTGATAAATTTGAATAAAAAATCCCAAGAAGTTAAAGCTCTATGTGTATTATAAAATACGTGAGACGGAAATCGCCCTGAGTAGTAACCAAGTTTTGACACAATATTTTGGTATCTGACACGGTGATAGGTGTCAGTATGTGGTATTCAGATACTTTTTCGAGTTATTTTGCTTAGCTGTGCGGCTTGTGGCACTTCCCTGACCGCCAAAACTAAAATGTTTGAGGATAATAATCCATCGGTAAGTAATTGTGTAATTTAAATTGACTTTCGAGGCCATGCACCAAAGTGGCATAGGCGTTTGTGTAGGTAACTACTTCTTCATAATTGGAAATTTAAAATTAGAATTGCTATGTTATAATGGATTCCTAAACTTAAAGACATAAACGTGCCTTATAATGTTTTGCCTGTGTTGTATAGGTACTAATTTCACGAAAAATGACGACTTCTGCCTCGATTAGTTTGTCGAAACAACTCAAAGGTGCGCGCCACTGTAAAAATGCCTGAATTTGCTCCTTCCTGGGGTTATTTATTCAAAGTTTGATACCAATAACTAAGGAGACTGTAGGAGATATACCTACTATCATGAGATGAGGTATGAGATTGTCTTTAGAGTATTCCTTTTTCATTTTCATCCCAAACTTGCTCCATACATTTTTCCGTATTCTTTATCTCTTTATCCTATATATATCATAACTTAAAAAACCACAAACACATTAGTATTCCGAAAGAATTTGAATAACACGGCTGTAAAAAGCTTGTGCAAGGCACTGCTTAGCACAGGATTCATGGTGTATGGTATGTGGGATTACCGCAACCGCGCAAATAGTTATTAAAATCAAATAATAGCGTTTGTAACAGAAACAAATACATATTGTTTCGTTACGTAACCCTGTACGGAAAAATTATACTTATTACTTTTAATACGTCGTTCCTACTGTTACGAACGACCTCTCCTAGTTACATAACCACAAATTTTCAACGCTTGTAAAAGTAAGGTTCGTTTTGAGGCGTATTAAAAAAACGATGCCTTGTTTCTGAAAATGATATAAAATTTACATAATTACTTACGTAACTTATGTAATCTGTAATATCTAGAACTGCTAGATTTCAATTTAATATTTTTTATTTAATAAGAAAAGAATTACCACCTAAATTGGGTTAACCAAGTGAAGGGGAAAGCTAATCATTTAATTAAATCAAAATAGGAAGTTCCTATAGATAAATAAAACTCAAATATAATTCTTTAACGGACCTCGGAAACAACTGTTGCCAATTTTTGCGTTTGTTTTGTTGGATGGTATTTTACAAAGGACAAAATAGTACCTACCTACCCCGTTACGTACCCAAGTAACAATTTTGGTTTTAAATTACTCTAGAAGAGCACTATAAAGCTGAATTTGTAAAACTATTTACAAAGTCAAATAGTCTGAAAATATTCTAGAAAACTCAGTTAATACCTCCATAAGATCATCTACAGATGATTCTACGTGCTGTTGACCATTCAACTGTTTTGAAGGGAATCCATGGCACACTTGACTTGGCAGATGCCTTTAAAATTTCTATTTTGCTCAACTTTGACACCCTGCAGAATAGAACTTCCTGTATATTTTTTATTCAAATTTGGTATATAAGGGTTCTGGGATGTTCTGATTAACGCTGTGGGGTCAGATTTTAAATAAAAAAATCGCTAAATGGTTTCGTGAAGAACGGGGATATAAAAAAATCAGCCGGCCCTGTATTTGCATTTTGAAAATGGCAGGAAGGTCAAAAGAAGCGGTTTTTGAAGGCCTTTCGACCAAAAAAAAAGTTTAGGCGATTATCTCCAAAAATGAAGATTTTACAGATTTGTACAGTTTTAAAGTTGGACACCCTGTAAGTAATGCTGTTTTAATTCTACTTTCCCAGACATCAAGCACAATTAAATATAAACTTATAAAAGTGGATATTGGATTCAAAAGAATTCTACTTATTATTTGGAGAGGGAAGTTGAAACACCTAGAGTGGATGAAAATTATCAAAGCCTATACTTTGTTGTTAAATTCATATATAAAAAATATGTTTTCATGCTAACCTAAAATTAAACAATCGATAAAATCCGCACATTATGATTGATTCTACGCAAATTTTCATTTTCAAGCCCTTTCTGTTTGGTATAAATTATGTATTTTTCATAATTTGGGAATGTCTTCATTGTACCTGACCAATAGAAGTCGCTTTCACACCCTACTCACAATGGCGTCCCTACCTTTAAGTATGTCAGGTATTTGATATAATGTGAGTTAAACCCTGTAGGTTTTTTGAATCTCCGTTAATACACTTCCATAAAAACTAACCAGCAGTACCAGCAGACGTGAATTTTCTTTTCCTGTGCCTTCGTTTTTTTTGGCTGGAGGAAATCCACTTTCAACAAACCTAGGACCACCCAAATTAAAGTTAGGATGGGACTTTCCACTATGGGAGCATTCCCACTAAAATTTTCTTCTCGATGGAGCCTTTGCCTTAAATTTATAGTGGGAAAAAGTGGGTAAAAGTACGATTGAATGTGGACCGATGAGTCAATGAGTCTGCTTTTAAAGGTGGAAATAAACCTTGTTGTGCTTTATTGTAGATACTGGCAGTTTGATTAAAACCTAAAGTATGCCATTGGTTTTATGAAGGATCAACCTGAAACTAAATGATCTCAAAGCAAATTAAATTTATAAGCAGGCTTTTACATAACCGCCTGAAAATATCGTCATACAAAATTATTTTTATTTGTTAATAAAAGCTATTTATCTTAACTTGATTTTAACAGTCGACAAGTTTTATTATAGACTTGGTAAATACCTTGATAAATCAGTAATAAGGACAAATAGACGTAAATACTATATTTATGGTCCTAAAACAAGTTCTTATAAAAGCATTATTAAAACTCCTCACAGAACCAAAGTATAGGTAATTGGCATATGTTAAATCTGTTATAAATCCATAGTTTATCACATGGCCACTATAAAACCCATATACAGGGTGTTCGAAAAATAGACGGAGATATTTAAGAGGGTGATTCCCTGTTAAGAAATATGAAAAAAAGTTTCTATAAACATGGGTCCGGAAATGCAGAGTTTTCAAGATACAGGATGTTAAATAAAAAAAAATAAAACATGAAATTATTAATGTCTTAAAAATTATTTACTCGATTCTGTTGAAATTTGGCAATGTTATTTGTTGTATTAAGAGGCTAATTTCGCCCTAACTAGATTAAATTTATTAAGTCCAGTGGCGTCCCGGGGGCACCTTAGCGAATATTATTATCAAAAAAATGTACGCCACTACCTTTTTTGTAACTTTAATATTTTTTGTTTGATTAAGCATCTAAAAATACAACTTATTTCCCTCTTGTATTGTTTTCCTATCTCACTTCGTTTTCGAGAAAAAAACATAAAAACCGTTTTATTGCATGTCACTGGACAAAACTGGTTGTAGTGTACTTTATGTTATGATATTGGAAAAGTTGCAATAACACTCTTTCCTAGAAATGCTTTTGATTATTTGTTTTCCAAGGCACTTGTGATTTTTTTTGCAAAAATTGATAAACCAATTTTGTCCAGTGACATGCAATATATTTAACATCCTGTATCTTGAAAACTCTGCATTTCCGGACCCATGCTTATAGAAACTTTTTTTCATATTTCTTAACAGGGAATCACCCTCTAAAATATCTCCGTCTATTTTTCGAACACCCTGTACATATAAACCCATACATAAACCCATATATGTATAAACCTTTTAAGTTTTTAAACTGCTACTTGGGATATCTGTTCGCTCCATAAGACTTTTATTTATAGGCCGATTTTCGAAATGTTGTTTTTTTTTTCTTCAAATGGGTAGGTACTCGATATTTCTTTCCGCAAACAACCTAAGAAACTTATTTACTTGTTGCTTACTAAGTGTATGTGAACAATTTTTTAACGCTCCCATATTAATTTAAATTTGTTCTGTGAGACGTACATTAATTATGGATGAAAGAAAATAATTTCGAACTAATTAACTGATTTCACTTTTTTATGGATACCTAAATGCAATTAATAAATATAGGTTTCCCAGACTCGCACTGTGAGTGTAGATCCAACATTAAAAATAATTTGTAATTACAAGCGATATTATTAATCTTAATTACTAAAACAGCCTTGTCCTAACGCATCTAGGAATGAATAAAAAACCATAATTGTTCTAAACTAAACAATATAGACCTTGCCCATTAATCTTTTTTGCGTCCAAGAAACCTCAATTTACTTTAAAAAATCTAACGTTTACAGAACAGTTTAGAGGCATGGAAATGTTCACGAGGATGCTTCTTGACATTTAACATTAAAGTGGAGTCCTCCTTTCACTTCTATTATTCATTCCATAGGCGTACCTTTTGGCCACAACAAGAGAAATTAAAATATTGCTTTTTTTCCTTATAACCAATGTAATGTTGAACATTTTCCCATTTTAAAATTATTATAAAATGGAATCAAATCGCTCAAGCATTTATTTGACAAATTTATTTTGTGATATTTATGAATTTTAGTTGATGGAAGAATGTCAATTTAGCAGGGCGCCCATGGAAAATATATGATAATTATTTCTGCCAACAAACGCAAAGAGCATTTTTAAAAAGATCTCAAGGATGTATGTTTTACATTTACCTATATACCAGAAAATTTTTATTCGTGTAGACGTGAGTTATATTTTTATACATTTCAAAATTGTAATTTGTGATCTGTATAAATGATAAATACGGGTGCTACTTTCAAATTAATCTAATTAAGGGGAGTATACATATAAGTAAACCAAATTTGGTTAAAAAGCGTAGATACCAATAAGCGGCATCATCGGATGCAATTAGAAAGGCAATTTCTTCTGGCAATTAACAAACTCTAATGGGCAATATTAAGGTATATAGGTAACTAACGTACTTAGTTTATATAGAGAAAATTGATAAGCCTCGTGTGATTCGGAATTTCAACGTTCTTTGCTCAAACCAGCTTAACAAAATCTGCAAATAAAGAGTTAGTTCCAGATTTTAATAGCGACTTTTTGTGGCTGTTATTTTACTTTCTTGATTAGGTATAAAATTACCTAAAACGCCCCTTTTTCTATTACCTAGTTAATTATCAAATTTAATGCCTATACCTACAGAGGGTCTCACGACGAATTGCTGCAATCGATTTCTCTCGGAAAATGGACTTTGTTTTGAAAATTTTGCAGTTTACTAAAGTCGATGAGGGCAATTCGGCTAAACTATTTTCAAGATGGTGGCACTTCCGGTTATACCGGAAGTCTATGCCAACTTGCTTATTTTAAATATGACACACTATATTATTTCATGTAAAATTCTAGACACATTTCGTGCACAACCGTTTTTGACATATTTTAACAATGACGTTTGCAGGCTTAAACATAACTATAGTTATCAATTTATCCTATACGAAAGCCTTTATTATTTAATTGGGTTTTTTTCTTTGTAGACGGGGATCTACTTTAGTGGACTGTGTTGATATTTTGATAATAAATAAATAGAGTGTGATCTAACACTAACAATAAAAAATCTATTTTTATAATTTTATCTTGTTTATCATTAAAAATAAGGGTGACTTTGTGTAAGGTTGTTTATATCAGAATTTTCAAGTCTTTATGTTATAAATCTTTTTCGTTACCTATACCTAATATTTTTATACTCTACAGTGTCCTCCAAAAAGTTCGCACTATAGGGGGGAAATTTTTAATTAACGTTTTATTTTGAAATTTAATTTTGGGTTACCTTTTGCTTTAAAAGAGATGAAAAATGACCTACTCAAACGTGGTCATGTGACTTTCATTATCTGTCAAAAATTACATTTAAAAAAATATATCGCCAAAAATGGGTTTATTTGTTAAAATATGAAAAAGTTTTAATTGAAAAAGTTGTTTATTTTTCAATTTTACGTAAGTGTACCAAATTTGAACTCTATACTAAAATATTTAGTTTTTTGCCAATTTTTAATATTTTTATGCAATTTCTGAAAATTTTAAAAACTCCAAACTTCTGAAAAACTATTTTATATCACTAACTTTATCATTCTATTAATTTTTTATTACTAATTACCGATAAGAATAAGTATTTTTCAAAAGAAAATGATATTTACGCTTAAAAATTCTGTTATGTTTGTTGCAAAGTTGATGTACCGTCTAGCATTTGGGGTATAAATTTAGTTACATTACGTTTCCCAGTTCTAAATTGATGCCAAAATAATAATAAATTATAATATCATCAAACTATTTTACGTTTGTAAGCAAAATTCTTGACTTTTATGGAACAAATAATAATTATTACCTTTAAGTTTAATTTCACATTAATCGATATTGATGAGTAGGCCATGAAGAGAATAGAAGCAATTGTTTTTTGACAGTTGTTTTTATTTGACAGTTATCAAATAAAAACAATTGCTTCTATTCTCTCCATGGCCTACTCATCAATATCGATTAATGTGAAATTAAACTTAAAGGTAATAATGATTTGTTCCACAAAAGTCAAGAATTTTGTTTAGATACGTAAAATAGTTTGATGATATTTTAATTTATTATTATTTTGGCATCAATTTAGAACTGGGAAACGTAATGTTACTAAATTTATACCCCAAATGATAGACGGTCAACTTTGCAACAAACATAACAGAATTTTAAAGCGTAAATATCATTTTCTTTTGAAAAATACTTATTCTTATCGGTAATTAGCAATAAAAAATTAATAGAATGATAAAGCTAGTGATATAAAATAGCTTTTACGAAGTTTCGTGTTTTTAAAATTTTCAGAAATTTCATAAATATTTAAAATTGGCAAAAAACTAAATATTTTAGTAGAGCATTCAAATTCGACACACTTACGTAAAATTGAAAAATAAACAACTTTTTCAAGTAAAACTTTTTGATATTTTAACAAATAAACCCATTTTTGGCGATATATATTTTTTAAATGTAATTTTTGACGGATGACGAAAGTCACAGGACCACGTTTGAGTGGGTCATTTTTCATCTTTTTTAAAGCAAAAGGTAACCCCAAAATTAAATTTCGAAATAAAACGTTAATTAAATTATGATGCGAACTTTTTGGAGGACACTGTATATAGTATTATCATACGTGCCTATGAGTGCGAATAATACTTGCTATTCGCTATTACTTTCTAGAACATCGCTAAATGTTGAAATAATAACCACATATATTTCTGTACATACCTACTTACGAATTACGCTATGTAGTCCGCTATACAAAGTCATTAAAAATATCCTTGTTTAAAACTACGTGTTTTTAGTTTTGCATTTAATAAATAAACGGCATATATAATATTTATTTAAAGCAGTAGCTTTAGTATGACGTGTTCACATTTTTTTGATAATTATCTACTAAAATGCTTCAGATATCACGTTTTAAAATTGAAACCAATTGAATAATTTGGAGAGTCCAATAGCCAATCAGCACGGGAACCTTGGAAAACAAATTATTTCAACAAGGCCTCTTGAGTTGCATGAGGGAAGTAACCAGAAAAAATTGCGAGTCTCAAGAAACATCGCCCAGTGGCGTACTTGGAGTTAATAAAAAATAAAATAAATTTAACAAGCCCAGTGGCTAAAATTAATTTAATTATTGTAAAGCGAATGAACAGGCTAAAAATATGCATAATATGTTCTAGATATGATACACCTTTATGAATATCATTTATAATTTATGGATTGTGCATTGTTTTTCCTTCATAATTTGAACTTTGAACGGAAGGAAGCTATTTCTGCAATTTTCCATTTTTTTTTTCATTATTTTTCTTTTGTTTTGATTATGCTTCCTAAATTATTGCTGAATCCGAATCCAGTAAATTCCATATCTAAGTTTGGATTGGTTTATAAATAGAGAATCTCACAAACAAAACACTGCGCAAATGATTTTTCAAATATTTGATATTTTACGAACAGTTATTCTAGTATTACTGTAGTCACAACTGTAGATATCATAAAATTCCACTAATTATATACCTATACCAACCTCGTTAAAACTAGTTTCTAGAACTGACGCTAAAACAAGTGGAAACGAACGCCAAGGTCATTTTCGATAATGGTTTGCTTTGGGTGGAGATTCCCGTGACAGGAAGCTACTGAAAAAATTTGGTCACAGCCAAGGAATCCTAATCGGACGTAAAAAATAATTTACGTAACCCGAAGTCCGAATTAACCAAAATAGAATTTATAGATTTGATGATTCGACAGGAATACATGCGGATATAAAAGTTGAACTTGACCTACGCATATTATAAACATGTTTTATGGGTGCGGCAAATGGTAACACGTACCCAACCAATATGTTTATAGAAACAAAGAGAAACAAAACAGGACCCCGAAATGTTTTCAAGGCTGTTTAGGAAATTAATGCGGTTGCCCACTGAAAATAGATGTGTCACAAAGCATTTTGACCTTTCTTTAGACCTTAGTGATAGCTTTTAATGTGTTTAAATATTTGCATAAAGAATCCCAGGAAGGAGTCAAAGCTCTATGTGTATTATAAAATACGTGAGACGGAAATCGCGCCGAGTAGTAACCAAGTTTTGACACAATGTTTTGATATCTGACAGGGTGATATAGGTGTCAGTATATATGTGGTATTTATGTACTTTTCCTGCCCGGCTTGTAGCCCAAACTAAAATGTTCGAGGTAAGTAATTTTGTAATTTAAATTAACTTTTTGGGCCATGCACCAAAGTGGTATAGGCGTTTGTGTAGGTACCTATTATATAAGGATTCCTAAACTTAAAGACATAAACGTGCCTTATAATTTTTTGCCCATATTGTAGGTACCTACTGATTTCACGAAAAATGAGGATTTCTGCCTGGATTAGTTTGTCGAAGCAACTCAAAGGTGCGCGCCACTGTAAAAACGGAAACGGCATCCCGTCATATTATGTAGTCGGGCGTTAAGCCGAAATTTGCTCCTTCCTGAGGTTCTTTATTCAAAGGTTTAAATGTTACATATTTTGTCCACATTACCAAAATATTCACAAACAAAAAAGTTATGACACGTTTAAGAAGCGATCTCCTAAACGAATCGAGATATCAGGATAGGTTTGGGTTTTTCTCGAAAATATAACACGTTAGCTACTTTTTGTCTCTTCGAGAAATATAATTATGAAAAACCCCCCAAAAATGTCCAGTTTGTACCCTGTAGGTACTTTCCTAAATTATGAAAAAAAAAACATAATAGGGAGTGATTTTACTCACGAAGAAGATGGTGCAAGTTCATAACAATAACTAACAGTTATGCCGTACAATCAGTAAATTTATGTAATTAACAAGGATCTATAAGTCTTTAGAAACATTCACCAATCATAGTTAAGTCTCTACTGTGGTAATATAATTATGCACAAATTACAGCAGGCATTTTTTGCGAAGATTCCTATTTATTACATGCCTGTGAATGAACAAAAAATATAATTAGTCACAGTGGCATACGGGAATGATATAAGATTTCACATAATATTTATTCTCATAGAATTTATCTAAAGAATTCTCTAGGTAATTCTGTACAGATTTCTCTAGAGAATGATGGGTAGTGCTCGACCATTTTCTCGTGAATAGAATCACTCCCTGATTTTTTTGCTAATATTTTGCGCATATTGAAGGTATGTAGGTATATGGAAACATGAGCATGTGCGTTATATCCTACGATACCCATTATTATCAATTTTTATACAAAATTCCAACCATCAGGAGTCGCGAGATGCGGCAGTTCCTAATGATGATGGATATTTAATGCCAACGAACCCCGCTTTCTATTTTGTTCTCGCTCGGAAACTAAAGTCCGTGACACACAAAATGGCGGATCGTTTTATTGTTCGCCGCAGATAATTTACATCGGGCCATTGTATAATAAGCGAAAAAAGGGGGGAATTAAAATAAAATTGCACGGACGCAGGGTCGAGACAACGACATTGTTTCGGCGATCTTCTATAGTTATGCGCAACTGTTTTCTCGGTATGTTGTTCCATTAGATTAGATATAATAATAACTTATTCTGTATACTCGCATTAGAAATGTGCAGTCGCGGCCAATTTGAACTTGCGCAACACCGCCTAAATTCTGAGTCGAAATGAGGGAGACCCGGGGACATCCGGCAACACCGCCCTTTCCCGCCCCGCACGTCGCGTTTCAAAAGACCCGACGGTGAAGGGAAGCAAGACGAAAGCGGCTGGCGGCTAGCAATGTAACAGGATGGCCTCCCAGAAACTCCCAAGACATTGCAAGTTCAAATTGGCCGCAGCCGTACATACCTAGATTAAATTCTAAGGCGAGGAATAAGGAGTGCTATTGTTACAAATGAACTTTCTTGATTCTGTGCGATGATTTGGCACATCCTCTCTAGAAACGAGATCCTTGATTGATAGACCTTTGCAACATCGAACGGGTCACGAAGAATCGTGATGGAAATTAAATATCATTTATAAATCTCACAAAGCACTTGGTGCATCTACATTTTTCTTATTCTTGCTCAGCCACGATTTCAGTTACCGTTTACCGCCGAAAGATTCTGCCGAATGTTGGCACCGCGACCTCATCCAATATTTGGACAAGAAATTGCGTTAATTTTTTTTTCATTGAAATTTTCAACCTTGTTACAGATAACTGCAACGCGACTGAAATAACTAATATTAAAATCTTTGTTCTGTGTTTAGATTTCGAGGTCGCAGGAACCACAAAACAACGACGATTTTTTATGCTCTTCCATTTATCGTAATTACCTACAGTTATTTTCAACCGTATCGGTGTTATGGGCATTTTAATTATTTCAAATCACGTGGGTTCACGATAAAATGCGTTCGTTGCAGTTTTTAAAACAGTCGTGCAAGTCAAGTTCACTTAGTTTGATAAAGAAAGTTTTAACAAAGAACACACTGTTTTAAGCGATCACCTGTAGGTATCACAAGTGCTTCAATGCTTAGTGGCATGGTGAGTAAAGTCACAGAATTTTGGTTATTCTGCTGTATAAAGTGTAAAGTTAAACTAAGAATTAACTGCGTTTTCTGCAGTTTACTTCACCCGATTTTAACTGGAACGGTGGTTCCAGTTCCTATACAGTTTCATCAAAATAGGTTCTTGATTTAAAACTTTTTTTTAAATCAGATATTGTAGGTTCTATTATTAACCCTTTTGTATTTACAACAATAAACATGGTATTTTATTTAAATGCACATTTAATGGGTACATAAAGGAACTTAAAGAAACATTTAGTTTCCGTTGTAAATTGATTTGGATCCAATTTTCCGCCAAGCATTGGAAATTCGATGGGAACCTATTGTTCTGGCATCTTCTTTATGGTCTATTAGTTTTTGTAGAACTTATCTGAACCAAGCCTTTTCCGCACAAATATCTAATACCCGAGACATTTCTTACCAACAACTTCCTTGTGCAATTAGATAAGGTAGGATTTTGTTAAAAAGAAATACAGTTTAGAGTTTCAATATAACATTGTAAATTGTGTTAAAATTAATAAAAAACAAGCTGTTGTCTTGTGTTTGAATATAGAAATATTATTTATTAAAACAAATTGGTTTGGGTTTTATATTGCTTCATTTCCTTCCTATATTTATATACTTGCCACTTTAATAAACAAATAAAAATCTTCAATGCCACACTGGCAATAAATGTGATTTTTACGAGCTCTTAACGTAAGGTTGTAAAATTATTTTTCTTTTTAATAATATTTGTGTATGGGATGTTGGAAAAAGTATGTCAATGCTTTTACTACATATTCGTGGACTTTTTTTGGTCTTTATATCGTACCTTTATTCTGTGATAAGAAGCGAGTGATGAAACACTTCCTAGTGTTCTTTCTCAGTTATTTGTAAGGTATGATGTATAATAATATAGGTATCAATGTTCTTTATATTTATACATTTATAATTAATATACGTGACGATAAAATAAAATCTTAAAAAGGCGCAAACATTCAAATCGCTAGCAAATCGCTTTGGGAAATGATATGAATGAACAATGGCTGGGAACTTCTAGAATAAGTGTCATTAAATCCCATTCACTTTGCATAATCTGTTTGGCTCTTTGCCTAGCATTCAAACGGGTAATTATTTATAACAATCGAAAATATATTATCGTTATAAAATCTGCCTGGAAAAATTTGATATCCATGTGAATATTATATAGTTAAATCTCTCTTCTCCTAAAGTGCACTTTCACGTAGGTACAAACAAATACACTTTCTGAGAAAGTAATAGGTACAATCTAGAACCCCTGTAAACAGTAATAAGAGTTGAATTTAATGGGTAGGTTTAATATATTTGTATTTGCCGATTTTGGACATTTCTAAATACGCATTTATGTCTATTATTTACTATAAATAAAATCTGTATGTCCAAGACAACTGATCTCGACGACAACTCATCATGTTTTTATAATTATCTTATAGTATCACCTAGTAGTGCATGATCTTTTTGCATGCTTAAAGCAACTTCAGGGCACCTAACTGGTAAATGATTTGTGGTATGTCAGCTAATTCCATACAACCTTATCATTTTATTAATTATTAGAAAATTAAATAATTCCTTTCTAATTATCCCTTAGTTCATAGCATCTGTTCATAATATGTATAAACATTTCCATAAAATCGATAATTTGAAGGCCAAACTGTCATCATAAAGGAAGTTGATTTTCATTTCATCGCATTAGGCAGGTATTTTTATTCAACACCATATTTTTCAAGCAGTCATGAAATGATCCATCTATATGTACCTGTATACCTAGGTATCTGAGGAAACTTCCAATGCTAAAATTTCCCACGTGTGAATTTTGTTAAATGCCAGGTATAGGTACTGTTAACAATAACGCGTTAATAAAAAAATTGAACGCTAGCTTCCGTGCAATGCAATCGATTTACTCTTAACGAGCAAAGCAAGGATATTTTTATTGGCCTAACAATTTCTAGTAATTATTATCGTTATTTTTCGTTCCGTAAAGGTCGATCGTCGGCGTACCAGGTACGATGACGACCGTCGAACCTTAGCAAACTAATTTGTTATTTTTACGTCGGTTTGCGCGTTTTTTTTTTGCGCTTATTGGTCGTTCAAATATTTCTCTAAAGGTCTCCTTTCTCCCGGTGAAATCCTCCAAGTCGGAGAGCAGAAAGCATAGCCGCCCGCAAAACTTTTGCTATGGATGAGTACATTGCAAAAATGACAATATTAATTCCTCCCTTCGTCCACATAACATACTCGCAATACTCGTATATTCCCCTTTGCACATTCCTAAATCTTGTCAGTTTACTTCAACACGTATTCACCGTAGATCACCACTGTCAAATATTGCAATGGTCACTATATGTTAAATGAAATTTTTATTTAGTAGATAAAATAACGAGTTTTGCAGCCAGAAAGGTATATATTAACTTCTTTTTATAATACCAAGCTTTCGGTCTACTTCGTGACCTTCATCAGGGCTAGAAAATTATTTAAATTATTAGAAAATATTGAGAAAAGGTTGAAATTTTACTCACAATTATGTTGAAGTTTTTTACCAATATTAAAACCAGATAGATTTTAGGTTTAAAAGGGCCAGAAAAAGGTTTTTACATAATTTCGTGTGAAAATTTATACCGTCAATTTTGTTTGTAATTGTTTTTTTTTTATTCAATACCTTGTAACAACTGTAATAATTCATATATTGGTCAAACATCACAAAATTTAAAAAATAGAATTTCAGGACATAAAAGTGATGTCAAATTACAAAAAACTACTACTGCTTTAAGTGAACATGCTTTTATAACAGGTCATCATTTTAAATTTGACAATGTTTCAATATTACATAGGGAAAAAATTCTTAATAAAAGGTTATTTCTTGAAATGGTTGAAATTAATAATGATAACAAGTCAATTAATAAAAAAACAGACATCAAAGATTTAAGTTCCATATACTGTTTTATTTTATCTTTAAATAATTCTAATAACAATACATCTATTAATATTTCATTGTAACTCTTACATCTTATAATAATTATATAAAAATTTGGATTTCCAGAATGTTGTAACATAACCTTATATCAACTAAGGTTATTTCTAACCTTGTATCACACCAAGTTTTCTGACACTTTTTGATGATAACCTAAAAAACATTTTTTCTTATTATAAATTTATCTTTTGTTTTTGAAACTAAATTACCTTATTAACAAAAAACAATTACAAACAAAATTGACGGTATAAATTTTCACACGAAATTATGTAAAAACCTTTTTCTGGCCCTTTTAAACCTAAAATCTATCTGGTTTTAATATTGGTAAAAAACTTCAACATAATTGTCAGTAAAATTTCAACCTTTTCTCAATATTTTCTAATAATTTAAATAATTTTCTAGCCCTGATGAAGGTCACGAAGTAGACCGAAAGCTTGGTATTATAAAAAGAAGTTAATATATACTTTCTGGCTGCAAAACTCGTTATTTTATCTACTAAGTAAAACTACACAGCCGTAAACTAGCTATTTATTGAAATTTTTATGTTCATGATTCCAAACTTATTATCGATAGTTAATATATTTTTGTAATTATTATAATTATATCAAAATTTAACGACAATTCATATTTGCCGCCCATTACACAACCAATTAAACAATGCTTTCTGTCATAGGCGTTGCCATATGTTACAGTTAATCACTAAAATTGCGATTCGATTTACATTTAAGCGTTTTTGTACTTTTTTAAATACTTCAAAAAAATAAAACAAAAGGGACTAGCTTGGTCTATACAAACACTTTTAAATACACAAATAAAAAAATTAGATGGGATGAGCCCGTAGCAATCTGATCAACAAACAGGTCCTAAGTATTTAGCTTTTGTAAAAATGTGCAATTTATTATATTGTTCATGAGGTTAAAGCCTTGAAGTTAATTAATAAAAGAGTTTGTTGCCACAGGCCACTGTTGCATACCTTGTTTTTTCTATTATTTCGAAATCTTTTTAATCCTGACTAGATAATTAAAGTACCTGTCCAATTTGGTGAAAGATATAAGTGCGCCAATGTGTTTCGGGTATATTTACGAACATCACCTACGTGCTAATATACATTCGCGGTCATCTATTATGTATTTTGTACTTGCAAATAATAGTCAAGGTAATATTTATAAAAATTAAATGTTTTTTTCCGAGAATTTCGAGTTCGCGTGTTGCCCCATACTAATTTGAAAAGCACAGAAAGTCGGTTTATCTTGTGAGAAACTATTTGCTGGATTGCTAGTGTTTGCGTCAGTCGAGATTGGAGTGTGAAATGAAATAGATTGAAATTATTCAGTGGTTTCTTTTGTGTATTGTGAAAAGTCGTATTTGAGTTTGTCATGGTGAGAAGTAATGCAATTTGTTTACATTGTCCCAATGCAATTACGTTTCATCTTTGAATTTCAACTCTTGTACAAATAAATTGTTTTTGTATTCAATGCCTAAGTTGACCAATTGTAGTAGAACAAAAGTGGAAGAAAATTGTCTTTATGGCAGGTAGCAGTTGCATTATAGGTACCTATTGACCTTAGTTTAAATTTGCCGTCTGGACCTAGTATTCTGCCTAATAGAAATGAAAAAACTAGAAAAAATAATTATTTTTTATAATATTATAAGCAGTCATTACATAAATAAACTGGACTTTTGTCCCTCGAGACTAGTCGAGAACAACGTTAGTACCTACTTAGTTTGCGTTTTCAAGAACACACGTGATGTGAAACCTGTGTATCTAACATTTAAAGTTTTATTAAAAAAAAAGGAAAGGAACTTGAGTCTTCGACCTGAACTTTCAAAACATAATCAAAAATGCATTAAAGTTTTCTTGTTATCCCTTTATTTTACCACACAAACCAATAAACAATTTTGGTTTTATCACAGTAACCACAATTACTATATTACCGAAATTAAACCACTGTTAGTAATTTAATATAGTTGCCGAAATATTTCGGTTACCTTTATAAACCCATTAGAACACTTAAATGAAACAAGTTATAAAGGTCACGGTCACCAGCACCTATTTTAGTAACGTTATACGACTTTAAAAGTATATACTATACCTAACCGTACCTAACCTATAGTAGAGTAAATATTTCCACCACTTTTATAGATAACCTACTTATACAACTCGGCTACTTTCAGTGTTAAATTTAGTTCTATAAGGTTTGCAGTTACCCTTATAAACTTTGCCTATAATTGTGTTAGTAACATTTCAAGGGATTTAGATATCGGACGTCTATTTCCACTCTGTTTAATTATTGTTGAGCGCTTTACTCTTTCCTCTCACTTCAAAATTTTATGGTTGGGCATATCACAAGGCATGTGAATATTTTTGCTAAGTATAATGTAGATGTTTCGCTAAGCATAGTCGAAATTGTTTGTGGCAAGGAAATTTTGCAGCAAAGATGAACAAGTAACCTTTAAAAAATTCACCGAAATACTCTTAAATAAGTAATTTTGTTTGTTTTATTAAAAAACTTCTTTTCTTGTTTTTCAAAAATTACGAGAAAAAAGTTTAAAAAAGATGCCGGTGTCGCATAAAAGTATATTTCGTTAAAATTTCCGAAGAATAAATTACATAATGCTTATAAATTTCATAATTGTGGATCATGTCCATCCTGTTCTATATTTGCATCTCTTAGTAAATAACCTTCAAAAACTCTGCGGATAATAATATCACTTGGAGTAACTTTGTGCATAAATTGGAACAATGTTATTAACCTTCTGTAGTATTTTTCTTGTAAAACTATGAGTTTCCTATATATTCTTAGGTAATATAACGCAAGTGTTACTATAAAACAAAGGTAATAATAATTATAAAGCTACCAGTAGTGTAACTATAAAACCTTCGGTAGGTAACTCGCTAAACAGTAATTTTTACGTTTTGAACCTATTTGTTTTTCTGTTTTTATTTTTATTATATAGGTATGTGTCACTAGCGCGTGGGGCTTATACCAGTGGATAGACAGACAAAGATTTTCAGTTTATTTTAAACCTTTTCACTTTTTCACAATTTCAAACAATTTCTGCTAATTAACATCACATACTTCACTTATTTTTTACTTTTCGGCTGTTATTAATATTTCTTTCGTTTTTTAATATAATGCTCTACCTCTACATCAACAATAATAATGCTTAATCACCCATCTTTAAAATGAAAACATAATTTTTATGAGTAATTTATATCACTAAAAGTTGTAAAAGCCCAAAAAGGTTATTTTGGTACGAAATTGGCAACCGAAAGGTTCCGTAAAACACAATAGCTCCAGGGTTTTATAGAAGTAATTACTAATGCTGTTATATAACTCGCTAAATCATAGTTTTATAATATTTGTATTGGAAACTCTTATAGAAACAAAAACACGTATATATGTTGTGGTAACGGTGAATGCAAGTGCTATAAAATGGTGTTGGAAATATTTACACCACTTAATTATTACCCTAGTACCTACATTGATTTTATATAACCCTTATAAACTCCAATTACTCTAGGTGATAACCGGTTCCTTTCATATAAAACTCCGCTAGCTTTATAGGTATGATATTTATATATAACTAGGTATCACTTGTGGCAACGAAAAATGATTATTGGGAATCTAATTCGTGACGTCAGGTGTCAACTTAAGAACGAAACGTAATGCGTGACTCACCTAACCTACAAATTTCCTTGTCGCAGGCGTACCACAAGCCGAAGAGCTCGTCGGTGCAGGTTGCTCGCATCGCCGCCGTCACCCTCGTGGTGTGCAGCCTCGTGCTGGGCAGCTTCTGGTTGGCGTCGGCCTACGTCGCCGCCAACGCCACCTCCCGGCAGCTGGAGCAGGAACTCGAGCTGCTCGGCGAGGCGGCCGACCGCTTCCAACAGCCACCCCTACAGCCCGAGGCCCTCGTCCAAGTAAGTGTTTATGTCCGCGTTCATTTGCAACGGGTACAGGCGTGTTTATGTTACGTTTAGGATTTCTAAATTCTACATATCGATTCACGCATCCAAGAACATTGCAAGTGACATTTTCGAGTGGGTAGAGGATAGCGGGATGAGGATAAGTAACACTATCTGTATGTTCAGATTATGCATAATCGAAGGACGTTAAATCTAGTACCAGTGACATTTTTGTTATTTTCACTTTTTCGCATTTATGGGGTTATTATAATTTACGTTGTAAAGACAGTTACAATTTTGGGTCTCCATTAGTTCGACTGTTAAAACATTGTAACGCTACTTAAAATACTTTTGCCTGGAAAAATTACAAGTTTTTAAAGGCGATGACATTGACAATGTTCTTAAACGAAGTTTTATCGAGACACGATACGTTTACAATTGGAAAGTGAATACTTATTACGGACTAAAAGAAGTCCATTTTCCATTTTTACCTGTTTTACAAGAAAGAAATGATAATATTATCGAGGTATACAAGGCATTCATTTTGAAGGCAACGGAGAACATTATTCATTACTCTTCGGAAGGTCCTGGTTGCATTTTTGAGACCAAATGGCATGCTTTTAAATAGATAGTGACCAGTGTCTTTTGTCAGTTACAATATTTTTGCATGCGTGTGTATCGGTATAAATGTGCATATATTGCTGCTGTAAATTTCCGTTTTTGGTGTGAAAACAGATTCGTGAGAAGCTTTTGTATCCGCTAAAGTAACTGTATGGTATGGTTTATGGCATGGTATCATCATCGTACCGTTTTTTTAAATGAGGTAGGAGATAAAGGTTACAGTGAATGGTGAACGATACCAACAGATGTTAAAAACATTTTTGTTGCCATTTGGCCATTAATTTAGATGCACTTGATTTGGAGGATATGAGGTTAAAGCTTAGACAAGGAAATTAAGAGAGAGGACGCCTAACAGTGCTCGCGGCCGTGTTACCGACTGCCACATCGCACGAAGACCAGTGGCGTAGCATGAAACGCGTTCTTAGCCAATACCACAAAAATGTTAAAAATGAAAAGGTACCTAGTTAATTTTGACTTACATGTAATTTGAAATATTGGTATTTATTTGCAGACAATTTCCCAAATGTAAAGCTAGTGTCAAGTGCTGAAATATATATTTATTTGTGGCGATTTTAAATCAATAAAAGAAAAATAAATAATGTACGCTCATGGAAACCAAGCCATATTTTACGAAACTATCATAATCAATTAAAAAAATTTTGAATGATCACTGTTACTTTTAATTCACAAATTCACGAAATAAACTCACAACGTACTCACTTTGTCTGCCACATATAAAATGGCCGCCGTTCAAAACGACGTAATAAAATCTATACACGGCAGGGTAGGCACGCGCTCTGTTCTATCTCTTTCCTTGTCAAAGGGTTAAAGCAAGACGGTGCCACATGTCACACTGCTCATGAAACTATCGATGAGGATGTATTGCAAGGAAAGTTTGACAAAAGGATAATTTCAAAGAATGCAACTGTTCACTGGCCTCCAAGAAGCTGTGATTTAACTCCTTTAGGTTACTTCTCGTGGGGTTATTTGAAATATACCTGAGGTCTATTCAAACAGACCGCAAACACTTGACGCATTAATATGTTTTACAAGACTTTAGTTGGCTACCCTTTATTTTTTTATTTGTGAGACGTATATATTATGTACCTACCTGGTGGTTTTATTAGAAGCCGCATTTGCAAAACTATATAGATACTGGCCAACTGTGAAAGAGGAGAAACCAGCTAACGGTTACAACTAGATTTTTTTCTACCATTTTCACCCACATCGATACGCACTTTCCTGCCTCAACATGATGCAATTTTTACAGCCACTTGCATAAGGAATGACAACGTAACAATTACAAGAAACTTTATTATAGAAAGCTGTCCGTTCGCTAGCATTTTATCAACTTTTGCGCACTTGCAATAATTTTAAATAGCAGCATAGTTCAGCCCAGAAAGCAGACGCAATATACCTACTTGTCGGACCAGTTTGATCGTTTTTTTTGACCTGGATGGTGTCATTTCTTGGTATCCGGTAATGCCACCAGTTTTATGTAGCTAATTTCAAGGCGAAAGATCTACCACCTTGATATTATGTCAAACTCGGGCAAACAGAGTTCATTAAATTTTCCCGCGCTGAGGATGTCTAACGGCCTTTGCATGAATAAATGAAGACGGAACCGCACTTGTAGCTACTGCATTATGTAATGCCAGTGATTTTTCTGCAAGCAAATTCTTGGGGTTACTGACCGACCAGCAAGTTTATAACAAATAATAATATAGCGCATTTCGCTCCTGAATATAAAACACGGTCGACGTTATGAAACTTTCCTTTCTAAAAATTGCCTGTACTTTATTTGTTTACAACAAAGAGTGGCAAGGAATAATAGATACTGAATTTTTGTAAAATTGGCAAACAGGTTAGACTAGGGATTTTATGACTTGGCATTTTCTCTAGCAGAGACCTATTCGACAAAAAAAGTCATGCATAAAAATATGTCCACAGGCAGAATGTGATGAATCTGCGTTTCTTCCGGATGAATCGTGCGTCAGCGAAACTTCTCGTTCCAAGCTTTCGTCCTCGATTGCACGGGACATCCTCAGGGCGCCACGATCACACTGAGACTGATTGTTCTATTACCAGAATACTTCAAGAATGCCTTTGGTACAAATTTCGTTCTGGTCGGTTAAAACTTAAAGATGTTATAGGGTTGTTTCACTCTTAAGTGAGACACTCTATATGTTAGATATTAAGTGAAAGCATGCCCTATTTCGGGGAAAAGGCAAACATCATTATATGAAAGATAAATGAAAATTTTGCATTGTTACAAATGACACAATTCTTCTCTGTATATTTTCCCGTTTATTTATCGTCAATTAAGTACAAATTGGATAACTAGTTTTATTCGACATCAGGTCGGAGTAGAGGAACTCGCAGGTTGAGAAAACGAAACCATGGTGGAGTCTCTATAGTCACCCAGTTCCTCAGTATCTTCGTCATTAAAAGATGTTATTTTTCCTCCAGTTTTGTGGTTAATGTGGTTCAGCATTCCTCTCACATTTGGAGGATAGTTGCCAAATTCGTCCTTGATACATTCCAGGTAGCTCAAGGCCCACTTTAGGTGCCTTTCCGGTATATCTCCGTAGTCTGGAATACAAAAATTGTATGTTATCTGACATAAACTATCTTGTCGGAATGTGGAAGAAGCAACTTACCTGCCGCAAGCAGCATAATCGTGCTTATAGTAATCGCCAGCATGTCTATGGAATCCTGGAATGGGTTTGGTAGCTCCTTCTTAATATCTGGATCGTCGTCGTCGAACTCGGCTGACCAAGGAAACGAAGAAACAGTCTGGTGAATCCTGTACTCCTTACTCGGTTCTTTGTCTTCTTTTTTCTCCGTGGTGTCTTTGGAAACGTCGAAAATACTCCTGCTTCTGCTAGTCCTGGATTTTGACATTTGAGTTTGAGATGCATCCGTTTTGCTTGTGGTGCTCATTCTAGATTGTGAAGCTGCTATGTCGGCGAACGATTTCGTGCGTTTTTTCTTCTTTGTGTCATCGTCTATTTTGGCGATGCCCCCTGCCCTGGGGGTCATCTGGTATATCTCGGGATTGGTCTCGTTGAGGTAGTAGGGAACGGACATTGTGGAAGTAGTTGCGATGATTTTTTTTAGATAATTAATTAATGATAGGATTTGTTGTGTATGATTATGAAAATTTTGACGTTGAAATTGAAAAAGTTTGATTGGCACAAGCAGATGCTGTCACTTGATGTAGATCCCATTATTATACCTGTCTATTATTACTGCTTCATCAATATACCTGAATGCTATCATAGAACGAAGTTATGCGATCATTTCCAAACGCGAAAAAAATTGGACATGGAATGGAGCACTGGGGCATAAGCCCTAAGAAGGTCAAAAGCTTCTTATCTCAAAGAGTAAATATGTTTTTACTTTTTGCGACCGGAAAAGGCGCTAAAATTTAATATTAAGATGCTACAATATTCTACTTCAATACTTGTTGTGAACGTTCTGCTACTATATATTTCAAATTTTGCAAATAAAATCAGTTTTTTCAATATTTCGGTGACAATGTTAACTGTTTATCATATCCAAATCACGATACACAGGCATCGTGATCCAAATCCAAAAGTATTTTGTGGAAAACTCCGATCTAGGAGGTGGAAAACGTTACCGCAGGTTGCACCAGAGGTTTGGTGTATTTTTGGCTCTATCCACTTCTATTATGTTATAGAGGTATAGAAATAATACGAACGCTCTATAATGCTACAACTTCGAATTATCATTGAACATTTTTCGACACTGACAAATATTTAATTCGAATAATAAGTACACAATGGATAACTAATATCATTCAGCTTCAGCGATGGATTGTTTTGGGGTAGAGGCGGCTGCAGGTTCATCAGAAAACGAAACCTTGGTATCGTTGCCTCTATGCTCGCTCGAGTCTCCATTATCCTTGGCGTTAAAGGAAATTATTTTTCCTCCTGTTTTTTGGTTAATGTGGTTCAATATTCCCCTCACATTTGGAGGATAATTGCCAAATTCGTCCTTGATACATTCTAAGTAGCTCAGAGTCCATGCTAGGTGCCTTTCTGGTATTTCTCCGTAGTCTGGAAGAAAAAATTATACGTCAGATGACAGGGATTATATCTTGTTTAAATATTGAAGTAGTAACTCACCTGCCGCAAGCAACATAATCGTGCTTATAGTAATGGCCAGCATATCTATAGAATCTTGGAAAGGATTTGGTAGATCCTCTTTAACATCCGCATAATCATCGTCCAACTCAGCTGACCAAGGGAACGAATGAGAGGCCCGGTGAATGTTGTACTCCCTACTCGGTTCTGTGTCTTCTCTTTTCTCAGAGGTGTCTTTGGCAACATCGAAAATGCTCCTGTTAGTCTTGGACTTCGCCGTTGAATCATGGGATGCGTCGGTCTTCCCTGTTTCGCTCGCCTTAGATTGAGAAGCTGCTGCTATATCGGCGAAAGATTTCGAGGGTTTCTTCTTCTTTATGTCATCGTGTATTTTGGCGATGCCCCCTGGCCTGGGGGTCACCTGGTATATCTCGGGGTTGGTCTCATTGAGGTAGTATGAAAGGGACATTGTGGAGGTAGTCGCAATAAATTTTGGGTAGAATTTTTACTTTTTCGGGCAATTATTGACAAACCGATTTTGGAAACTTTTATTTGACGTGGGAAGTGGGAGGAAATATGTCACTTGATATACCGGGTCCTTCAATAGTGCGTTCCTCCTGCATGGAAGATAAACTGGCATATTATTTTAAGTTCAGTTGTGATTTTTCAAACTTGTCACTCATTTAAACTGTTTGATCATATTAGAAATTTTAACAATTTTCTCCTGGAACGTCAGTTTTATGGAGAAGCTGTTTGTCCTTGATAATTCGAAAAATGTTCGACAGGTATGTGCTCTGGGCACAATGTGGCTCTCTTGATCTAAATAATTATTTACTGATTTTGATTGGTTGAATTCTAAATATTTCCTGAAAAATAGTCGACCTTTAAATTGAAATAAACTTAAATCATATAAATACAAGTACTAGAAGGCTACATATTTGTCATTTCAGTTTTTGAACAGCGCAAACGCATGGTCTGAATATTCTCATAATAAGGAAATGCAACCTTGCATCTACCAACAGAGCAAGCCGTTCGAAATCACGAGATTGCAGTGCTAATAATTTGTTTCTAGGTCAGTCGAGGATTTATTGATGCTAATCTGGAGGCAACTATTGTAACTAGTTTATTTGTTTCTTTCTTGTTTTACATATATACGTTTCCATGTCGAATGGCATCATATGAATGGTATATGAATCGGTATCATAGTTTAAAGGATACATACACAGTTAAAGATATTGTTGAGAAATCCTCACACACCAACTATCGAACTTTGATTTTGGAGCGAAAAGACATTAAAACATACAGCGTGTCCCGCTCTGATGTCCGGAAGAGGGAAAAGTTTTTTATTTGTGGGTATACGACAAAAAGTCACTCTTTATAAAAACTCCTGCTTGTTCCAAAACGCCAAAAACTGTTAAAATATTTTTGATTTTTTATAGAGGGTGTTCAGTATTTCGAAAAATTTAGAAAAATTTTCTTAGTCACCAAGAGCAAAGGACCCTTGTTTTTGACAATATCGAAAAATATTATCAAGGATGTCATTTAGAATCCACAGAGGGTTACAAATTTGAGGTTTCAGCAATTTATGTTGATTTTTTTTAACAAGGCGGGCAGGTAATTTGTTTGTGCCGCTTTATTTGATATTTGCAGAATTTATACACTAATCAATTTCTTCAATGCTTTTACGTCAATTTAATCCTGACAACATGGAAAATTTACTTAAACAAGGAATAATGTTAATAAAATTTACGTTATTATGTAGTCTTCCTGGGTATTCGACCAAAATAAATCAAAACAACAAAAATTCTGTTGTGTTTATTTTACGTGCGTTTCGGCATATACCTATAACATGCCATCTAAGAAGAGAAGAGTTTACATCCATCCTTACCTGTCGTAAGTATCTCATAGTATTTCAACCATAAAAATATTTTTATTATGTAAAAAACCAATGTAATTTAATATTTTTGCGTCTTTCTGACATTTTATTATTTTTAGGCAATGTGACGTTTTTTAAAATATTTTAACACTGTTTTAAACTAATTCTGAAAATGGCATGATATATGCCGAAACGTACGTAAAATAAACACAACAGAGAATTTTTGTTGTTTTGATTTATTTTGGTCGAATACCCAGGAAGACTACATAATATTTGCCTTTACGACCAGTACAAAAAAATATTTCTACTCAATAAAATTTTAAATTTCACTCAAATTTATTGCCTCCAACTTCTGCACAAATTTCAACTCTTCTGATAAATTCTCTCTACACATTTTTTATTTTGTGTAGAGGCATATTTGCAAAAATGGTAAACATTATTTTTTTATTGCCATAGCCACAGCCACCCGTGATTTTATATATGCTCTATTATTAACACGCACGAATCAGGTGCCGCCTTGTTAAAAAAACTTCAACATAAATTGCGGAAACCTCAAATTTGTAACCCCCTGTGGATTTTAAATGGCATCATTGATAATATGTTTCGATATTGTCAAAAACAACGGTCCTTTACTCTTGGTGACTAACAAAATTTTTCGAAATTTTTCTGAACACCCTCTTAAAGGAACAACCTTCTCAAAGGAACAACCAATCACACGCCCTTGCTAGCGATAAATGCAGTTTACTGTATTAGTAAAGCTTCACTGTCTGAGCAGTTCTTCTTCCTCTCGTATAATCTATAGATAGAAAGAGGTGATGTACCTTCTCTAGGATTTTACCCATTGATCAGTACAACCTTTCACGTGAATCCTTTTAGGAATTTTGAAGCGACTTTGTTAATTTCAAGCTCGACTTCTTAGTTTGTGTATGTAATGTTTTCCTGTTTATTTATCTTATAATAAGTACAAATTCTATAATAATTAGTTTTATTCGCCCTTGTCAGTTGAGGGGAGGGGAGGCCGCAGGTTGACCAGCAAACGAGACCGCGACAGCGTCTCTACATTCACCCAGTCCCTCAAGATCCTGGTCATTAAAAGATGATATTTTTCCTCCAGTTTTATGGTTAATGTGGTTCAGCATTCCTCTCACATTTGGAGGATAGTTGCCATATTCATCTTTGATACATTCCAGGTAGCTCAAGGCCCATTTTAGGTGCCTTTCTGGTATTTCTCCGTACTCTGGAATAATTTTTTTATGTTAGGTATCTGACATGAATTATCTTGTCGGCATGTGGAAGAAGCATCAGTTTAGTTACCTGCCGCAAGCAGCATAATCGTGCTTATAGTAATCGCCAGCATATCTATGGAATCCTGGAAAGGGTTTGGTAGCTCCTTCTTAATATCTGGATCCTCGTCGTCGAACTCGGCTGACCAAGGAAACGAAGAAACGGTCTGGTGAATCCTTTACTCCTTACTCGGTTCTTTGTCTTCTTTTTTCTTCGTGGTGTCTTTGGCAAAGTCGAAGATGCTCCTGCTTCTGCTAGTTCTGGATTTTGACAGTTGAACTTGAGATGTTTCGGGCTTGCTTATGGTGCTCATTTCAGACATAACAGAAGCGAATGAAGTCGTGCGTTTTTTCTCATTTATGCCATTGTCTATTTTGACGAAGCCCCCCTTCCTGGGAATCATGTGCAATGCGCTATAGTATAATAGATAGTATGGAAGCATTGCGGTAGTAGTTGCGATGGATTTTTTAGAGAATGATTGTTACGAATTGACGAGTATGATTATGGAGATTTTGACGTTTTGACAGGCAAATACTGTCACTTATGTTGCAGATCCCATTATTGTACCCAGGGGCTCTTTAAAATAAGGGGACCCAGCATTTCACAGTCTATCACATATATACCGTCAGAGAGTGACAGATTTTCCTTACTGATTTTCTCATTTATGCCTTGGAGACGGTTGAAAGGTAAATCGATGCTGAGTCGGAAAATAGTAATTTTAAGTTTGGCCCCCGGGGAAAACATATGGAAAATTCGATTTTTCAAAACAGAAAAAAAATACTAATTCTCACTTATGCCATGTTTACCGTATGATTTCTTATACTATTCCGACCTCGAAAACCCAAAGGCATAAATGGAGCGTGTGGACAAAGGGTTGAGTTAAGGGTTTGGCAGATCACACAAAAAATGACTTGGTTTACTGACTCCGTCAGGTATGTCGTTCGAAATGGTGAAAACTTATATCCTCACTAGCCCAAAAATTGATTGGCAGAAGTGACGCGTGGGGAAAAATGCACTTTTGGGTCGGAAAATAAGTCGGAAAAATTTTTTTTCGTCAACTGATTTTCTCAGGGATAAAATGAATTGCAATAAAACTTTCCGTAGTTTCAGAGGCATAAGTGCAGAAATCAGTTCCAACTAAGATAGTACCATAGATTCTAAAGGAGGTAAAAAGTTCCCATCATAATTCACAATTTTTAAGTTTTCTAACTTCCAGATACTCAGATGTGACAATTAAAGAATTTCGACTATACAATAAATTTGTTTCATTTGACAGTTGCCATATTCTGTATTTGTAGACACAACGTTGTCAAGTCTAATTTTTAGAAATCATGGAAACCATTATTGATTTTTACTAATAATCAAAGTACCTGTTTTATTCATAGATTCTCCAATAAAATGGCATCCTTGGCATCACTGATACCATTAGAATGAGGAAAGAATAGGCCTCACTTTGGAAAGTATAATGCTGGGTCCCCTTACTTTAAAGAGTCCCTGATTGTACCTGTATATTTTATATTATTATTAATGATTCATTAATATATTAGGTACTTATCTGATTACCATTACCTAAAAAAGAAACTAATCCAAAATTCAAAAATTAGAAAGACCGATCACTATTATTAGCCCCGCGTAGACCTGTTGAACCTTCCCGTTGCGACGTTGCCACATGTCTGATCAGGGCTTTAAATTTAAGAGGTTTGTGGAAGAACCCTTCTTTGATATAAATAGAGCCACGCGGCAAGTGCCACTGCCATCTTAGGTAAGTTGCGATCAAACTTGAGACAAAACCAATGAAGCAAACGCGGACGCAGAATAATTATTGTAATTTGCGTTCTCAATTATTATTTATTAAATGCGACTTTCACCGCCGCTACTCTAACGCGTTGTACAGTGTGACGACTAAATTACACTTTTTGCCACCAGATAAGAATGACTGGCAAACACGATAGATTTCTTGGCGCCTCGACAAAAAAGAGAAACTGCCACGATACCCCGCATTTGTTTTTCTCTGCTTTCATTGTTACAGCCAGTTACAGCGAAATTGAATTAACTGACATGATTTTTTTTTAACGCAGCAAGGAGTAAAAAAACGCGAAACTGCCGTTTTACCCGCAAACCCAATTATAATTAAAAAGCGTTTATGCGTCTGTAATTGAGGCAATTACCTCGGGCTGATTGATCATAATTGCTATGGTTCGTGTGTCGAAATTTCAGAAAATAATAATCCGCTTTATTATTTATGAATCGGTCTAGAAACGTCAAAACGCAGCTACTGGCTCAAAATGTAGCTACATCAACCGGGACTCATAAGCCAGGGTTGTACTTAACTTTCTAACGTCCGATGTGATGTGGGGTGATAGCTTTCGTACATAAGTATTAAGGACTCTTAAAAATGAAGGTAACATTTGTATATTATTTTTTTCTTAAATTTGTCGAACGACTTCTCATATCTCGGCTACTAATCAAATCTAGAGCTTGAAAATAATACATTTAAAAAGGCCCTACTCAGGTATGTTGTGAACCAAATTTGATTAAAAAAAGCTCTGCACAAAAAAAGTTATGGGAACAAGATGTTTTTTTTTTAGAAAATTCTAACACCCCGTAACGTAAGCTTACCAGTGCGTGGCACCTTTTAAGGATTGATTTATCAAATTTTAATCTATAAAAATCAATTTTCGCGTTTATTGATGATTCTTAATATGGAGTAAGTAGGAGACACGATCACCGTAAATAACATTCCAAATCAAATCTGCAATATATTTTTTTATAAACAATATTTTAAAATTTATATTTTTTTATCCAATACCTAGACGACACAGTGACTTTTGACTAGACTCTTAGCCTGAATCTGATAAGCCCAAAACCTGACACCCTATAATAATTGTCACAGCAATTTTTAAAAAGGAAAACACAAGTGATTATTGTATGTAGAAATGTTTATTTATTCGTACATTCTCATTTCTGGAACATATTATATATAGTAACTTATTCTTGAGTAGAAAACTCTGGGTTTCCAATTTTGGAAATTGTTATTTGTTCATAATAATATGTCACAGTAGTTATTAAAAATACTGTTTGCTTTTATGTACCTATTTCTTTTATATTTCTATGATAATATTGATTCTCGTACATGTATTCCCATTTTATTCAGCTCCAACTGTTTTTTTCTCATTTAATATTTTCTATCTGTTTTCTATTTATTCTTCTTCTCTTCCCCTCCCCCTTTTCTTCTCCCTATCTTTCTCTTTTTTTTAATACTGTTTCTTCTCTTCCCCTGAAATGACAGATGGCATAAACTTATTTTGAATACCTAATTGAATTTAATTTGACATGGTAAATTTATAAAGGTCGGAAATAGTAGTTGTTGGTCGTGTTCAGCACTTTCGACAAGAAGAAGACGTGGCTCAGAATGGTTGAGTGACAAATCTATACATGTTTTATTGCTCTTGAAGACAGTACTTTGAGGTCTACCTGGACCAACACTATATTAAACACCCGAGCATGCCATCATATTTCATTGTTGTTTACGGATTGGGGTGGCGCTACACGACGAAAAAAATGGCGACTTATTATAGGTTATAGGGGGTTATTCTGTGGCTATTGGGATGTCAGTTTCTGCCGTTTAAAAAATCAAAAATTTTAAATATCCAGCTTTTTTACGATATACCTTCTTTTTACGGTAACGAATTGTCTTTGCGTCCAGTATTTGGCAGTTTTATCCTATTAATACGGCTTTTCGAGGTAGATTTGTTTGCGTGATAACATGAAATTTTCGCGTACATGAAGAAAATGGTGTGCACAGACCATTAGGTGAATTGCAGAAGAATAATTCTTGAACAATAAACACTATTTTGGAATTATGGTATGATCTGATCAACCAGCTGAAGAAGCGAAAATTAAAGATATTATTTTGGAAGAGTATTTTTTAACTTATGCAGGAATGAAAATAGAAAATTTTGTTTATAGCTTCAAAGCGAACCAATAGTCCTCCATATAAAGAAGAAACTGAAAAATCTAATGCGTTTTATGCTTTCACATACTACAACTAGCCATGGACTGCGTTTCAAACCAAAAGATACCAAATACTCTTGCTTGCTTTTTAGACTCGCTTTTCTTAAGAAAATGTATGGAAATATGCCATGTGAACTTGTCAAATTAGAGGGACATAAACAAATATTTTATTTTATTTTGAATATTAACTTCGTTAACAGACATATTTGCATGTTTTTATTTTATAAAAGGTTCTGCAACAATGGTGTTTTAACTAAAACCACCGTGTAAATTTGTTTCGTCGTGTGGCGCCAGTGGCGATCGCTTGAAACAGCGCTATGCACAGGTCTTTACTATAGTGTTGGTTCAGGGTCAACTGTAGTCAGTGCCAAATGTTACCAATAGCTGACACATTGCATAGCCAATGGCTGACAGAGGTGTCAGGCATTGGAAATATTTAACCCATTTACGTGAAATTCGTACCTACACCATTACAAGGTTTATTGTTAGAGACTTTAGAGACCATAATTTGCATGACTTGTGATTTTCTCAGTGATTGACACCTAAATCTTCAAAAACTTGAAATAGTTCTAAAGTTCCTTTTTTGCTTAGAAGTATAAGCCACAAAAATTAAGACAGTTGAAAAATCTACACTAAAAACACGTTTACACACTATTTTTACAAAGCTAAACTGAATAATTTCGCTAAGAAACCACAATGAATATAACCTCTATAAATTGACAAGTCAGTAAAAATTGAAAAACCAAGATAACTCACTTAGGAACATACGAGTACATAACTCATAACTGTGACTTCTACCAACATAAGTATTTCAATAAAATTGATTCATTAGCTTATTTTTCAATTAAATAAAACATGTGTCAGGTTTAGGCAATGGTACGTTTACGTTACCTATATCGTTAATTAAGAAATCTTCAATAAAACTGTAAAAATGTTTAATCAATGAATAATCAATGGTTTTTATTCTTGATATTTGTTGAAAATAAATTCTCACTCCACCACTGGCACTTGGCACCTACATAAAGTTCGTCTTCAAAAGTCCGGTGCAAAATGGCAAAACGTCGGAGGTGAAAGCGAGACTCTTGGCAGTAATATATTATGCGGGTCACTGATGCAAACGTTGGCATATGGCGGAACGGGTTGGTTGTTTCGCAAATAAATTTAAGGCTATTTCACTCGGAGTTCAACATTTGAAACGCATGCAATTTTCTATACCTACACATAGTAATTATTGTAAAAACTGTTGCGATTGGTGTGGCAATAGGTAGCTCGTTAGTCATAAGGCCCGATCTCCATCAAGCGACAAAAACGCAAACGAACGCATAACCTCTCAAATTGAAATAATTCTTACATACTTATTTGGAAAGAATTGTCTGAACTAAAAAAACGTGTTATTTTCAGGATGAGCCTGCTCAAGCAAAACGTCACGTAGATGCTACGTCAGCTGAGAAGAAAAATGTCAAAGAAGTTGATGACAACAACATAGACAACAATTCAGACAGCAGCGACAGTAGCAGTGACAGCGACAGCTCTTCATCTAGCGAATCAGATGACGAAGAGAATCCCATGATCAGGCTACCTCTGCATATCGCCCTGAGCAACCTAGAACGTAAGCATCAGATTAATTATTTGTCTATCCTTTTTAGAAATACTTTTCACTACAGTTTATATTATTTTCCAGAGGCTCTGATAGACAGAAACCAGAAATCCAGGATGAACTGCATCGTGGAGAAGAAGAAGGCCGAAGAAGTTGTCGACCATCAGCCAAAACACATCAGGTTGCCATTTGGAGTGAACCTGACCACCGATCCCAGATACGAAAGGCTTAGCGGCGAAAGGATGGTCATCGTGTGTGAAAGTGGTACCCTTCAGAGGTAATTTTGATGTTTATGTTTACCTATATCTGATCTAATCTATTCTTCTTAATTGGGAGATACTGTTGCGTTTGATTCTATCGCAGTATAAAATATCTAGTAACTAGTAACAATATTATTTTGGTCTTTAAGGCTACCTTACATAATCGGGCTACAATAAGATTGTGCTCTACTATCACATATTATATTTTCAGTTTTCTCTACAATCAACAGAAGAATAAGTATGAAATTACAAATTGCAATTAACTATAAGCCGTCTAGTACCTAGCGCATTAGAGAAAAATGAGGCTTGCAAACACTTTTTAAATATGTATGGCGACTTTAGCACAATGAACTCTTGGCAGTTGTCGTTTCTTTTCACATAATATATAATATTTTACTGAAATCCTATTAAAAAATAAACAAAAAGAAATAGGTGCTTATATTGCCGTTTTTATTCTTTTAATAATCCATGCATAAATATGTGCAAATAATGTCACAAAGAATTTAGGTATACAGTGTGTCCCCGGATTGAGTTCATATAAGGTGTAAAGAAAAAACTTTCGAGTTGGAATTTGAGCTTCTGGGGATCAGCCCTGCTTGGTTTGAAACTAATTTGTGACATAATTTTAGTTTTTAAAAATCACGTATGCCTTGGAAATTATGAAGAAACTAATTTTCCACGTCAGTAAAATGCCTTTTTTGTAGGTTTTACGACAAAATGTTATTAAGGAAACTTGTTTAGAATTAAAAACTGAGTAGGTTTCGAAAGAAATATAGATATTCTCATTTTTATTCCTGTAATAATGCATGCATAGGTATGTGCAAATAATATCAGAAAGGATTTAGGTAGGTATACGATATCTACGAAACAAATAGGTAATAGAAAGTTTTATTTCAGTATAATGAAATAGGTACCTGCAACTATTTAATTTGCATACATTAGGTAACTGCATGACTATAAACACCAATATTTAGTACTTCTATTGTTTAATCCACATGGCTGATAAGCACTGTGAAAATACTTGAAGCGATCACGTTTCAAGTAGGTATTTTCTATTTTCAAAACATTTTCAACATATATTTATGGAAGAAACGTTTTCATTTCCTAGTAACTTTATCAAGCATCACAAAAAACGCTTTTTCAAACGAGGTGTCAAGGTTTTAATCAACCATTTATTGTTTACTTCGTTTCTCAGTTAACCTAAAAAGTCCCAAGCTGGATGTGACAAGGACAGGGAAGTACAAATTTTTTCTTTTTAAACACACTGCAAACAAGCACAATGTTTATACTCCAGTAATTATTGTTATTATTATTATTTTAAAGAACGACAGGAGCCAAATGACGCAAAACATGTTTGCCCTGCTATTTGTGCATTCTGCGTGGTTGTGCTGATTACTGACTTATTTGTTCTTTCGCTTACCAAAGTTTGGCTGCCGGTTTCTCTCTCCAGAGTCCAGACCCAGACCCCTTCCATGCGATGTAATCCAAACAGGGACTCTTTAAAATAAGGGGACCCAGCATGTCACAGTCTATCACATAGGAAAAGTTAAGCCTTGAGGGGAAGTTTGTTTTCTGTCGAGTCCAAGGAGACCACAAGGGGGCTGGTACAAGGTTATGTTATATGTCAGTGTCCAACTGCCATCAGGTTTTATGATATGACAGTGCCATAGATTCTAAAGGAGGCAAAATATAATAGACTACAAGTTTATTTTAAGTTTGTGACGTACCTTGGGAGAGAAATAAAATTACAAAAATTTTATAATGAACACCGAGAAAAACTACATCATTAGAACTACTAGACCTAATCTTATTAGTCCATCCCGAAATCTGTGAAAGTTCTTTGGGTAGATACCTACATTCAACAAGGGAAGAAAGTTCAAGTATACATATTACAAATGGATTGAGGAACCTGGTAACAAGGTGCAATAGCGACAAATTTTTAAATAAGCAAAATCGGCACTACTGACTTACCATACTTATTACTTAAATTCGTGGAAATAATTGCTGGAAATGAATTTCAACTAGAAAATAAAGTTGTTTCATTTGACAGTTGCCATATTCTGCACTTGTAGACGCACAACATTGTTAAGTCTAATTTTTAGAAATCATGGAAACCATTATTAATTTTTACTAACAATCAAAGTACCTGTTATATTCATAGATTCTCCGATAAAGTGGCATACTTGGCATCACTGATATACCCCGATTACTATAAGAAGTCCCGATTTTGTCACATGACATTCTCCACAAAATCCCAAGGAATTTTCTGTTAACCGTGGGTAATAACATTGGTATATGTGTCTCAACCAGTTAATGACGTCACTAATTGATTTATGATGTGAAAAGTTACCCAAGTGATATGAAAAAATAACATAATAAAATAAAAACCCTATTGCAGTCACGATTATGCTGCTATAAATTAAAATAACTATGACTACAACTAATTTTTCTTGAAATCGGCAGTAAAATGTCCCAAAATCGTCATTAAAAGCTCAGAAATCGGCATTAAAGTAGCCCATTATTGTACGATTTTTTCAATAAGTAGGCTTTGGCGAGATGTAAACATTAAACGTCAGACGCGGATCGCGCGTCAAAAGTGACCAAATATTCAAAACCCGGCCACAAAAGGCCCATTTAACTATTCGTACACATTGCGAAATTGTTACCTATACCAGCGCAATCTTTCAGTATAAATATTTTAGTAGGTTTGAATATCAAGAGATTTGCTGTGGAGGCTGCACAACAGGCAGCAATTTGGTTTGTCTGTTCGAAGACGCCGTGTCTTATCTTACTTGACCTAGGTAGAGAGATCATCAAAGTCAAGCAACTCCGTGCGCAGTTGGTTCATGAACGGGTGATCCCATATGATTATTTTCTTACCTAATAAAACATTTTTTTTTTCCGATTTCAAAAAAAATATAATATGTACCTCGGCACTGAAGTTCTTTTTATGACTCATGTGGTTTATTTGGCTACTTTTGGCAGCGTCTACGTGCGGACTCAGGCAAATTTAGCTTCGGTGTGTCAAAGTGACCGTGAAGGTTTTCCAGACCGTTCAAACTGGTTCAAACATTCGGCAGTGAAAATATTCGCGGGTTTTCTACGTTTCCTGAGTTTTATCATTATCTGTGTTGTTCTTGTTACCTATCGTGTTATTAGTGCAAATGTGCTCCTTACTGACCTGAACTTATGACCCGGTTGCATTTTTTGCTGCGTTGTTGCCAACTTAGGATATCGAAATTAATTAATTTGACTATAACAGATTATTCTGCATACACATAAAAACATACTACCTATTATAATACAATAGCTGTCAAGTTTT
The DNA here is from genome assembly GCA_963920635.1 of Pseudeuparius sepicola. Classification (NCBI taxonomy): domain Eukaryota; kingdom Metazoa; phylum Arthropoda; class Insecta; order Coleoptera; family Anthribidae; genus Pseudeuparius; species Pseudeuparius sepicola. The sequence continues at coordinate 10,350,068 of OY987302.1, read as the reverse complement.
GCCGCGGGTAAACTCGAAAAAACTGCTGACAGGTGCTGTCATACAGTTTTTCCATCTAGAAATCATTTGTAATTCAAAATTGCGCGTTTGTGATTGGTGGAAATTAAGACGAGGGAAATAGTCGCTGATATCCTACTCTCTTAGTTACGTCCTAGTTACGCTAAACCAATATTATTTCAACTAAAACTGATAATCCGATAACTTCTTCACATTACCAAATTTAATATATTATACTCAATGACGTCAAAACCTATAAACGTGGTGCCCCATTGTTAAAATGCCCTTTATTTTGACTCCAAGATTAAATATATCCATACTCCACTAAAAACAATAACAGAATCACACTTAGATATCACATGTTTTTTCTTGTTTGGGGGCGCCGGAAGCATCGGAACCTCACCTGAACAATCGGGGGATGGTCTAACGACGCCAGCCTCCGAGCCCAGAGTCGAAATAAGTTCGCTACGGCTCGACAAAAAGGGGCAATTTCTGACAATCTCGTGACATTTTCGGACATTTAAGGTGGATTTATAAACTCGACGTTTGCGTTGGCGCTCGCCGTTGCCGTTTGCGTCAAAAATTCAATCCCAATATTTTACGTGTAACCGTTTATAAAATGCCTTCGAATGCTGCCGTCTGCGTCCGATGGCGTCCGAGATAAACTAATTTCATCCTTTTCACGTTCCGTGGTTCACATTTCTGGACGCAAACTGCGAAGGTCACCGTCAACTTCGAGCGCCAACGCAAACGTCGAGTTTATAAATCAACCTTTAATGGAGCGCTTAGATTGTGATTAGTTCTGGGCGTCAAGCGTTTATCAAAACAAACCTGTCTATAGGTTCTGACGTCATTGATTATACTACTAGAATGAGGAAAGAATAGGCCTCACTTTGGAAAGTACAATGCTGGGTCCCCTTACTTCAAAGAGTCCCTGATTCCGAACATATTCTTTCCCCTTGGCTCACGGGCGTAGCCAGGATTTAGTTTTGGGGGGGGGGGGTGTTAGTTTGAGAAGTAAATAAAACAACAAAAATATACTTACATGAAATTTAATATCTATATATTCATCCGAAAAACTACGACATATTTATAAAGTTCTTAACTTTAAATGAAATGGATAAATTAATTTCGTTCCTCTGCGCTAAATCTAAAACCATTAAAGAAGAAATCTTCGGCTTTTTCTTTTAAATATATCCACTACTTCATCTGCATGAATTTCTGTTCCATAGTGAATGTTCATTAGAGCCAAACCAGTAAGTCTGTTTTCACTTGTAGTGTTTCGTAAATAGTTTTTCAGTCTCCTTAGGCTCGAGAAAGACCTTTCTGGGGTAGCAGTGGATACAGGAATGGTAGCCAAGATTTGTAGTAATGTGTAAATATTAGGATAAAGGTTTTTATCGCACATATCTAGGCATTCCAAACTAGATTTCGGGGTAGGCAGTCTTCTTATCAGCATGCAAGGTAGCTGAAGCTTTGATAGCTAAATCCAAATTTGTTTCTTTATTAGAAACCCCTTGACCTTGACTACACCACTTTTTCCAGTAGTCCATACTTTTAAGTTTATCACCCTTCCTTTTTTTTCCCTCCATTTTTCGACAGTAATAATGATTCACGTATCTATCCTTAACAAGGTCATCGAATAACAGCGCACTAAAATTACTCACTTACACGGTACACTTAATTCTCTTCACTATTCGTTCACCACTTTTCACTTTTATTCGCTTCGAGTTCGCATGGAACAATACTGCCGTAAGCGCGGTCACGCGCCGCGGCGCCGCTTATATAGCAGCCCAGTAGCCGTCCAGAAACTTCCACGAACTTCCACAAAGTTCCGCTCATTTCGACCGAGGGGCGTGGCGAATAATCGAGAAACAACGCAAAGTGTCCCTACAATACAAAATAGTTCGGCTGCAACTGCGTCTGCCTCTCGTCAAAAGATGGCGCTAGGCGCTACTATTACTACATATATTCAAACGTAATAATAATTTAACTCTTCACTCCTCGTATTTTTTCGGTATAATATTAGGTAATATTTTGCTTATTTCGGGGGGGGGGGTTGAACCCCCGAAACCCCCCCCCTTGGCTACGCCCGTGCCTTGGCTTCTTCTTTGCCTCTGACCTCGATCTCCATCCGCCAGGGCGCAGCCTTCCCCGCAGCCCCATGTCCGCGAACCCGAGTCCGACGAGGACAGCGACGAGGACTCCGGCGAGGAAGACACCGTCATGATCCAGCCGATCATGATCCCGATCCCGCACACCGCCTTCCAGACGCACATGCCGGTCGTCCAGGAGCAGGCGCCATCCCAGCAGCTCAGGCCCGTCCAGCAGATCGAGCTGAGGCAGGCCCGCCCGATGGAGAGCATGAGGCCGCCGATGGCCCCCGGACAGGCGGTCATGCACATCCAAGTAAGGGGTTTTGTGGAAGGTTTTCAATGTTCAAACTGTCAGTGGGCTAATAGACTAAGAGCCTATAGGGAACCCCAGTTATACATGGCCCATTTTGAGAAAAAAACTTCATATGAACATATGTCCCGAAAGTCTTAACATTTGAACTACAGGGTGCTAAAATTTTAAGAAAAAATTATTTTTATTATAGCTTTGATATTACCCTAGATATTTTTGTGAAATTTGGTACACGACTTCTATGCATCAAAATGCATTTTCTGACGTACAAACAACTTTATTACTTTTACTAGTGGCGTTTGTAGGGATTTCGAATTGAATAACTTAAAGAAAAATATGTTAAACCACTGCGTCTTCTTAAGGTAACAATTATTTTTGAAATCCCCATTCCTTTCTGAGCAAATGAGGTCTGTTGATATTTTTTGTTTGACGTACGGTTTTCGCATGAAAACATAAAACTCATTCATTTGCTCGGCGCTAGACCACTTACGAGAACAACAACTTTGAACAATTTATTCAAGAAAATATTTTTTAAACGATAAAATCATGAAATTGAAGTAATGTACAGGGTGTCCCATTTTGGGTGTTTTTGGGTGTTTTTCTCAAAAATCTCGGTTATTATTAAAGTTAGAGGGCTGCGGTTTTCACGTCACTGTACTACTTCTTTTTGGGAGGAATTTGGTGGACCAATCAGATTTTAGATAAGTTTTATAGTTTCCGCGCATTGGCCCAGGACTGATATTTTCGATTTTTTGGAAACCTCTCTCCTGGCTACAACTGATATATATCGACAAATTTAATGAACTATTTTTATAGATTTCTTGGCGTAAAATCGATTGGAATAATTAGTTTTTTGGTAGCGCTAATAGTTTTTGAGATATGAACTATGGTTTCCATTTGAAAAAATATAGCTTTGGTTCATATCTCAAAAACTATTAACGCTACCAAAAAACTAATTATTCCATTCGATTCTACGCCAAAAAATCGATAAAAATAGTTGATTAAATTTGTCGATATATTAGTTGTAGCCAGGAGAGAGGTTTCCAAAAAATCGAAAATTTCAGTCCTGCGCCAATGCGCGGAAACTATAAAACTTATCTAAAATCTGATTGGTCCACCAAATTCCTCTCAAAAAAGTAGTACAGTGACGTGAAAACCGCAACCCTCTAGCTTTAATAATAACCGAGATTTTTGAGAAAACCGCAACCCTCTAGCTTTAATAATAACCGAGATTTTTGAGAAAACCGCAACCCTCTAGCTTTAATAATAACCGAGATTTTTGAGAAAACCGCAACCCTCTAGCTTTAATAATAACCGAGATTTTTGAGAAAAACGCCCAAAAACACCCAAAATGGGACACCCTGTACATACATTTTGGAATGGTAACAGAAAATTACCCTAAACTCACAATGAAACAAATTAAATCAGATGTTGTTGTTTTAGCACCTTGTAGTTCAAAAGTTAAGATTTTTAGGACAGATGTTCATATAAAGTTTATTCTTATAATGGACCCAAAATTTATTTGTGAATATTTTTTATCTCTACAAAAACATTTTTTGTGCAATTTTTTGCGTCGAATCCACTAGTGAAGAGACCAGTTTTCTTTAGTTTACTGTTTTAGATTTTAGAGTTTAAAAAATATATTTGTTGTTATAACTCGAAAACTGAAATATTTAAAAACTTGCAATCTACTTCAGTAAATTAAACATAAAAAAGTACCCTATGGATGTTTTAACGAAAATGAAAAAAGTCACAGATAAAAAAAGTTATGGGACTTTGAATAAAATGAGACATTTTGAGAAACGCCCTGTAGGTATTTCCTAAACTAATCAAGATAATATCGAGATACGGTTTGCGATATTCAACTTTTCTCGAAAATGGAGTTCGAGACAACTTAGCTACTTTTTGACTATCTCGTGGAGAAATAGGAGTGTGACCAATTTGGATCACCGTGTAGGTACATACATACATACTCGTACATTCTATTGCCAGCGAAGCGTCATCCTCTTATACCGCACGTAGCAGCGCGTTCTGTCCTTCTCTTGGACGCTAGCTTAGGCGGAGGTCCACCGCCCACCGCATCCTAAAATGCTGGCTGCCGGTTATTGGGCCCACCCTGTAGCAGGCAACCTCACCTTATCTTGTAGAGAAAAATTCGAGCTTTCATTTGGCATCGAATTTATTCAATAAGCTTATGAGAGTTGAAAGTTAACAAAACAACACCACTTTACTGGTGGCTGCCACTGCGAAGGAACCGCTTAGGAGGTGGCAACCCCTTTTTTTATTGTTGCTACATGGGCCTTCTTTCCGATGGTACCTATTTTGTTCTATAATCATATGAGAGTATATTTGCCTAAAAATTAACCACAACTTCTTTAAATAACATTGATCGGGCCCATATTAATTAAGCCAACCTACTCGCTTCAAGTAAAGAAATATACTCTCCACATTTCACATAACATCTTACTCACCCACCCATCTTATGAGAGTTGAAATCATGCGGCCGGCTGTTGGACTATGAAAGATTTTGAAGAAATATAATTAGGGAAAGTTTTTCAGAATGTAAAATTATGTGAAGTTTGAAATTAATTGGCTTAGGTACTTTTATTTTTCCGATTGTTCAAGCGTTTCTTTAGATAAAGTGCCTTTCCCGAAACAAATATCGAAAAACTTTATAAGCAAATTTATTCAGGATTGTTTTGAAATCTGATATAAGGAATAATATTATGTACCATGTGATCACGTATATTTTTACACTCCCTTATTTTCTATATATTTAGGAAAAAAAGTTTCAAATGAAAGTTGTGAAGGCAAAGCAAGCATTTTCAGTTTATTTAGTTTTATACAGGGTGTTCCGAAAAGCGGTGCCAAACAAAACTTATGTTTTTTCAAATGTAACACCCTGTATATTTTTAGATATTTTAAATCTGCTCATTGTCACAATTTCAATGATGTATACATGTAATATGTTTGTTTCAAGCGTTTGGAAAATATTCAACCTTCCAATTTTGCACTTTTGATGTAATTTTTTTCAAAAATGAAACCTTTGCTGGTACCTATACCTTATACAGAAAAATATGTTATAAATGATGATGAATATTCGCTCTTAAAATATGGTTGCATCTCCCCATAGCCCAAATTTGTATACAACCTCTGTTGATTTAGTAAACAAATTGTATTGAAAATGAAAATGGAAATGGAGAAGAACTTTTATACGTATAGGACGTAGAACAATGGACATGAAAGAAAGAAAATCGGACATCATTTCAGACAAATTAAAAAGGATTTTCTGTCAGCGCTAGGCGAACGTTCTACCACTACACTACGCTGAACCGTTGAAATTAAGTCGGTCTGTTTGTATAGTAGCTGAACGGAGAAGCCTTCGTTCGCGCCGTACCACGGCACATACCCTCCAATTCCCTCCGTACACGGAAGAAATTGGAAAGGAAATCATTTTCAATCATTCCTTACGAGAGATTCGTATGTGAGAGACTACACCAGCATGACTTCCAAGATGTATGGTGGTACAACTGTATCTAACGTCAAGGTTGTGCCTATTAGTCTGGTGTGTTTCGGAGGAAATTGGAGAGTATTTTCTGTGGTACGGCGCGAACGAAGGCTTCTCCGTTCAGGTACTATACAAACAGACCAACTTAATTTCAACGGTTCAGCGTAGTGTAGTGGTAGAACGTTCGCCTAGCAAGCGAGAGGTCCCGGGTTCGACCCCCGGCGCTGACAGAAAATCCTTTTTAATTTTTCTGAAATGATGTCCGATTTTCTTTCTTTCAAATTGTATTGAACTTAAAACCAGCGTCCAGATCTAGACTTTGTTAAGACGCTCTAAAGTTCATCCATATTTTAAAAGCGAATACTCATAATCATTTATGAAATTTTTTTCCTATGTAAGGTACCTATATTAGCAAAAGATTCATTTTCGAAAAAATTGTCATCAAAAGTGCAACATTGGAAGTTTCAAGGTCGAATATTTTCCAAACGCTTGAACATATTACATCGTGGAACTTGTGACGATGCAAATAACTACAAATATACAGTGTGTTCCATTTAAAAAAAAACAGAAGTTTGGTTTGGCACCGCTTTTATGAACACCCTATATAAAACTAAATAAACACCGAAACAAGGTTGCTTTGGCTTCTACAACTTTTATTTTAAACTTTTTTCCTAACCTTAAAAATATAGAAAACAAGGGGGGGTCAAAATATATGTGATCACATGTTACCTAATCCTGAATAAAATTTTTTTATACAAAATTTTTCCATCTTTGAATAAACAAAAAAAATCTAAATAGGCTATAAATCAAGTTTCACACAGGGGCAAAATTTTATATTCTGAACAACTTTTTCTAATGAAATTTCCCGATATATTTTACAGAAAAGACACTTTGCCTTAAACTAAAAATAAGTTTTTGGTTCCTGCCAAGGCCTAACTACTTGATATCTGATAATAAATTGTGACTAAGACTACTTTCTAACAAAGCAGGCCTAGATCCCCAAACGTCAAACTTCAACTCTTAAATTTTTTATCATTTATGCCTACATCTTGTCCATCCGGTGGCTCACTGTATTTTCACCTTACGAAAAGATATTGTGGAAAGTTTCTCATAATAAAATGATAGTAATTTTAAAAGAAAATGACCTACTTTAATTTATTTTTCAATCGCAAAAAAAATATACAAGAAACTTAGAAACTTAGAAATTCTAAACAATTTATTGTGATTGATGACGAAATTTCCAAAAAATTAAAGTGGATCATTTGAAAATTGGGACTTATGTTATAATTTTTTATTCTCATTCTCAACGATCTTTTGCCTTTACCCTCTCATATGGGTCCTATTTTGATATCTACCAATATCTTCGTCCCAAACATATAACCAACCTGTATATTAGAAAATCCTAAGTTTATTCGTTGCTCTTTCAGATCCAGCCTCAACCCCAGCCCGAGTCCCAGTCCCAGCCCGAGTCCCAGTCCCAGAGCGACATGCCACCAAACCCGATCATCCAGCACATCATCCAGCAGATCATCACCCAGAAGATCATGGACGTCCAGCGCGTGAGGCAAGAGCAGATGCGCGAGGAGGCCATGAAACGCGCGCAGATGAGGCAGGACGCCATCAGGCAGGAGCACATGAGGCAGGAGATGATGAGGCAGGCCCAGATGCGGCAGGAGGCCATGAGGCAGGAGGGCATGAGGCAGGAGGCCATGAGGCAGGAGGCCATGAGGCAGGAGGCGATGAGGCACGAGCAGATGAGGCAAAACGAGATGAGGCAAGATGAGGAACAACAGCAGCAGCAGCAACCTCAGCAGCAGCAGCAGCAGCAGAGGCAGGCGATGCCCGAAGGTATCATGAGAAGGATTCCCATTCCCGAGGAGGTCCTCACTCAGCTGAACAGGTGTGTAAATGATAAGTTCGATAGCCTTCGCAGGGGTGATGAATTTATTTTCTGTGTAGAGGCCCTTTCGGCTTTCACTGAGAGATCTAATGACTAAAATTATAATTTAATGTTTACTTTGTACTAGAGATACAAAATGTTAAAGTAAATTATGATATTCACATTTTGCCACTTACCTACCTACCTACGGTTGGAATGAATGTCTGGATTTACATACAAGAAATGAAAATTAGTATCATCGAATTATTTATAAAAAAATCCTACTTCTTGAAAAAATGTGTTTACCTACTATATAAAAAACCTTAGACACAAAGTGTTAATTAAATATAAGAAATACCATAAAAATGCTTTAAATGAAAAACACGTTATTTTTTGTTTTATACAAAATGTTCTTAAACAAAGTTGTTTATATGTAATTGAAAATATTGCTTTAATACAAAATTTGAAATCCGAATTTGAATATGAACCAATAAAATGATATAATTTGTGAAATATTAACCAATCAAGTGATGATTTTAGCGATAATACCACTATATATAGTATTATCTCTGAAATCCTACTCTTTTAGTTGCCTAGGCCCTAGTTAAGCTAAACCAATATTCTGTTAGCTAAAACTGATAGGTAACCCCATAACTTCTTCACAGTGCCAAATAATTTAATACAGGACTAGAAGATACAATTTCAGTTAACACATTGGTCATTAAGTATCTTTTAACACAAATATATTTAAAACTGAAGGCTCATCCTAAATGGCAACTACCAAATAGACTTGGGTGAGAGTTATCGGGTTCAAACCCGGTTGTGGCTACTTTTTTATTTTTTTTCTACTCCTATGCTAGTAACATACCCATTAAGTGACGGTTTAGGTTATAAGTAAGTCCATTGTTACGAACACTGACACGTAATGACTGACATGTAATAAAAAAATTACGTATCTGTTCTTAATTAAAACGCAATTATCACGGGTGCCTTTTTATCGCGGCATCCGCATCACCATAGCAACTAACCAACATACTAATTGTTGCCTGTCAGATAATCAGAAGTATAGTTTATCTATTTGATAGTTTTTCTTTCGTTGAAGAAAAATTTTAATACAAAACTCGAGTTGTAAGCTTATTACATACTCGTGGAATTACAGCACTCGCCGCTGCGCGGCTCGTGCGCAACTTTTCCACTCATACGTAATAAGCTGTTTACAACTCTCGCTATGTAATATACTATTAAATAACATTTTCGAAAAGGCAAAATATTTATAATTTTTGTAGTTAATTTATTTAATAAATTTGATTTTTAAATTACTCCTAAACACTGAATAATTAAACTATTTGCAGTTGTTAAATTATCTTCCTAAATACAACCCGTGGTATGCCTAATTCGTAGTATTTTCAGCTTTAATTAGCCCTGAAAATATGAAAACGTGTGGAGGTTGGGGAAGGATAATGTAGAATAATGTTCTTCCACAATCGTACACATTATTTAATTTTATTGTTTCTTTAACAACAAGATTGATGTTTACCTACATAGGTATAGATATAAATTGAAATAAATATAAAAATTCAAGTTAAGATTCGAAATTTTGTATTGTGACTTTATTTTCGATAATGAACAAATTTTTTTATAAACATTTTGCTAAAGTAATAAATACTGGTACTTCTTTCCTAAAGCATTTTCATGTTTACTTAATGCATTAACGCCCTGTACAGGGTCTCTCAAATTGGATGGTACTACGGTTAAATAGATATAAAACCATTTATCTTTTAACCTTTGTGATACATTTAATTTACAAATTTTGTACTAAAATAATAATTTGATTTGTGAATCTGGTGATACGGTAAGATGATGGTTGTAATAACAAAAACAAAATGTTGGTTTTAACCAAGAGAATATGAAATTCAAATTCGAAAATGTTACGGGCTACAATTCAGAATTCAGACTTCAAATTTTGCATACATATACAGTGTGTCCACGGATGGACTTAACTATACTTGTAACATTTTTTATTTTCAATTCTTCGAAAAAAGTTATTCTTCATAAAAAAAGTCTGCTTGTTCTTAAAATAAAATTGGCATGGAAAAAGTTGACATTACTTATACTGGGTGACCAGAAAATTAAAGAAACGTTAATTAGCATAAGAGTAAACTACCTCTATTTGTAGAGATAATGAAAAAAGTTGTGAAGAAAATTTGCTCAGCGTGCGGTAAGCTACTTAAGTGTACAAAATTTGAAAGCGTTAGGCCTACTTCGATTTTTTGATTTTTTTCTTGTTTTTCTTCGATTAAATAATTTTCTGTAGGTAGTAAGACAAAACTTATAAATAAAAGTTACTCAGAATAGGAAACTGTGTATGATGGAAAATTGTTTGACAATCCTAGGCCCACTTTGCGTTTCCTCCAATATTTTACAAAATACAAAGTTTGCGCAGTTTTCCATTCTGGGGAAGTTTTCTTAATACAGTTTTGTCGTACTATTTACAGAAAACCATTTATTTGACAAAAAAAGAGAATACAATCAAAAAATCGAAGTAGGCCTAACACTTTGGAATTTTGTACACTTAAGTAGCTTACCACGCTGAGCAAATTTTCTTTATAACTTTTTTCATTATCTCTACAAGTAGCGGTAGTTTACTCTTATGCTAATTAACGTTTCTTTAATTTTCTGGTCACCCAGTTTAAGTAATGTCAACTTTTTCCATGCCAATTTTATTTTAAGAACAAGCAGACTTTTTTATGAAGAATTACTTTTTTCGAAGAATTGAAAATAAAAATTTTTACAAGTATAGTTAAGTCCATCCGTGGACACACTGTCTGTATATGTATATAATACAGGGTGTCCGGTAAGTTCGGGGAAATCTCTCGCCAGCGTGTTGGTGACGTCAAAATATACCTGGTGTTTCATATATTTTTTTCCCCTAAAGTACTCCGTAACAGAACTACAGGGTCCCAAAGGGGTACTCACTGCTTTACATTTTTTGATTTAACTTTTGAACGCCCTTGTATATTTTGATGAAATTTTGGAATTTTGCATAGACGGTAAAAACCAATTACCTCATATTTGAATCATGCTTGGACAATGCCGTGGAAGTCAGGAACGGACTTCACGCAATACCCATGGGCTCAAAATTTTGACTGGTATAAATTTAAAAAGCCGAAAACAAATTTTTTTAAAGCCTTGAACATTTCTCTTCAAAAAAGGTACTCTTTATTCGTTTCGAAAAAGTCAACCGTTTTCATGGAAAAATCGCTTTTTTGAAATCCGTAACTTAAGATGCAATAATGGAAACTACCAGAATTTAGTGTTTTCACCTGACGGATAACAACAATTACGTGTGACAAGATTTGTCAATAATTTTTATTAGCAATGGAGCATTTTTATACTTATGCCGAATATGCAGACATGCATTTAATTTATGGACAAGCACACTGCAATTCTCTGGAGGCAAGCAGAATTTATGCTCAAAGATTTCCAAATCGCAATTTGCCAAATCGAAAAACATTTGTGAGAGTTGATCGTCGTTTAAGAGAAACAGGTAGTAAACAAACCGAGTTTAGAATGTCTTAAATCAGTCTCCTAAAATTTACATTAGGTAGTTTTTTACCTCGTCGTGGTGGGGAAGGGCCGCAAAGGAGAGCAAGAAATCAAAACTTAGAAGAGCACATATTGGATGAAATATCCGAAAACCCTTCTAATAGCGTTCGTAAGCTTGCAGCTCAGTTAAATACCACAAAGGGGGTTGTTCATGAAACATTGCGAGAACAGCTACTTTATCCTTATCACGTCCAAAAAGTGCATGCAATGTCTCCGAATGATTATCGTCCACGGCTTAACTATGCAAACTGGTTTTTGCAACAATTTATAGGCGATCCGAGTTTCACAGAAATTGTTTTATTTAGCGACGAAGCTGGCTTCACGAGAGACGGTATTACCAACAGTCGAAATCTGCACATTTGGCATGACGAAAACCCTCACGCCATAGTTCAGATCAAGCACCAACAAAGATTTCTGGTTAATGTTTGGGCAGGGATAATTGGGAATAATTTGATTGGTCCTTTTGTTTTGGATGAACGTTTGAATGGAGCTCTGTATTTACATTTTTTACAAAATAATTTAAATGATTTACTGGAAAATGTGCCCTTACAAATAAGGAATCAAATGTGGTTTATGCACGATGGCGCTCCCCCACATTATTCCCGGGAGGTACGTCTCTACTTAACCCAGCACTTTGACAATCGTTGGATAGGCCGAGGAGGACCTGTTTTGTGGCCACCTAGGTCTCCTGACCTCAATCCGTTAGATTTTTTTTTCTGGGGTCATCTCAAGGGACTAGTATATTCAACTCCTGTAAATACCAGGGAAGAGTTATTGGAAAGAATATTTCACTATTCTGATCAAATTCGAAATGATCCTGAAATGCTGTTTAGGGTGCAGCAAGAAAAAATTCGCAGGATAAGAAAATGTATTCGGGTAGAAGGAGCTCACTTTGAACATTTGCCCGACTAAACGAAACATTTTCTTTATAACCAAACTTTATTAAACTATTTTTAAACAGTTTCATTGTTTTTTTTCATTTTCTCGATATTAATGCCTACTGAAAATTGCAGTGTGCTAATAAAAATTATTGACAAATCTTGTCACACGTAATTGTTGTTATCCGTCAGGTGAAAACACTAAATTCTGGTAGTTTCCATTATTGCATCTTAAGTTACGGATTTCAAAAAAGCGATTTTTCCATGAAAACGGTTGACTTTTTCGAAACGAATAAAGAGTACCTTTTTTGAAGAGAAATGTTCAAGGCTTTAAAAAAAATTGTTTTCGGCTTTTTAAATTTATACCAGTCAAAATTTTGAGCCCATGGGTATTGCGTGAAGTCCGTTCCTGACTTCCACGGCATTGTCCAAGCATGATTCAAATATGAGGTAATTGGTTTTTACCGTCTATGCAAAATTCCAAAATTTCATCAAAATATACAAGGGCGTTCAAAAGTTAAATCAAAAAATGTAAAGCAGTGAGTACCCCTTTGGGACCCTGTAGTTCTGTTACGGAGTACTTTAGGGGAAAAAAATATATGAAACACCAGGTATATTTTGACGTCACCAACACGCTGGCGAGAGATTTCCCCGAACTTACCGGACACCCTGTATGTATTTTGGATTACAAATACCTGCTAAAATAATAAATAATCTGATCTGGCATCTGATCTAAGATTTCAATTTTTTCCAAAATTGATCTTCTCTTGTGATCTCGTATCCATCGTGAGCACATTGTATTTATATTTTTCACTCATTGTTATTACCTTGGTATACGGGTATTCGCAATCCCAATAAAAGAAAATGATGAAAGCAATCAGGTAGGTAGTTTTCTTTACTGTCCACTGGAAACAAAAAATGGTCTTCCAATGGATTCAATCACCTATTTAAATAAGTTCCAACATTTTTCAAAATTTGACCAACTTTCAATGCACCTAGTATCTCCAATTTTGTCAAGAAGCAACATCATTTTCAATTATGGTGAAACGAATAATATCCGCGAAAAAATAACAACTTTACGTGTTTCTACGAATAGCTTACTCTGGGAGGAATTCATTTTATATAAATACATATCTTATTAGGTTGCCCGACACCGACCGCGTCATCGTCGCCGTGTCCGAGCCCGAGTCCACCGCGTCCTCGTCCTCCGAAGAGGACACCCCCAGCCCCGCCCCCCAGGGCGTCCGCGTCGTCGGCGACGAGATGCGCGTGGCCGCCGTACCGCCCCAGGTGCGCCAGGCTTACGCCAGGGCCATGCCCGTGCCCGTCGCCGTCCAGCAGGTCGAGCAGGCCCCCCAGGAGCCGGAGGCCCAGGCCGACGAGAACAGGCCGCACTGTGAGTATATTCCCTATCACGGGCGTAGCCAGGATTTAGTTTTGGGGGGGGTTTAGTTTGAGAAGTAAATAAAACAACAAAAATATACTTACATGAAATTTAATATCTATATATTCATCCGAAAAACTACGACATATTTATAAAGTTCTTAACTTAAAATGAAATGGATAAATTAATTTCGTTCCTCTGCGCTAAATCTAAAATTATTAAAGAAGAAATCTTCGGCTTTTTCTTTTAAATATATCCACTACTTCATCTGCATGAATTTCTGTTCCATAGTGAATGTTCATTAACCATTAAGTCTGTTTTCACTTGTAGTGTTTCGTAAATAGTTTTTCAGTCTCCTTAGGCTCGAGAAAGACCTCTCTGGGGTAGCAGTGGATACAGGAATGGTAGCCAAGATTTGTAGTAATGTGTAAATACCTATTAGGATAAAGGTTTTTATCGCACATATCTAGGCATTCCAAACTAGATTTCGGGGTAGGCAGTCTTCTTATCAGCATGCAAGGTAGCTGAAGCTTTGATAGCTAAATCCAAATTTGTTTCTTTATTAGAAACCCCTTGACCTTGACTACACCACTTTTTCCAGTAGTCCATACCTTTAAGTTTATCACCCTTCCTTTTTTTCCCCTCAATTTTTCGACAGTAATAATGATTCACGTATCTATCCTTAACAAGGTCATCGAATAACATCGCACTAAAATTACTCACTTACACGGTACACTTAATTCTCTTCACTATTCGTTCACCACTTTTCACTTTTATTCGCTTCGAGTTCGCATGGAACAATACTGCCGTAAGCGCGGTCACGCGCCGCGGCGCCGCTTATATAGCAGCCCAGTAGCCGTCCAGAAACTTCCACGAACTTCCACAAAGTTCCGCTCATTTCGACCGAGGGGCGTGGCGAATAATCGAGAAACAACGCAAAGTGTCCCTACAATACAAAATAGTTCGGCTGCAACTGCGTCTGCCTCTCGTCAAAAGATGGCGCTAGGAGCTACTATTACTACATATATTCAAACGTAATAATAATTTAACTCTTCACTCCTCGTATTTTTTCGGTATAATATTAGGTAATATTTTGCTTATTTCGGGGGGGGGGAGGGGGTTTGAACCCCCGAAACCCCCCCCTTGGCTACGCCCGTGTTCCCTGTGACCAATCGCAGCCAGACAATTGAGTAATTTTTCTGGGTAAATCCCTGTCGACAATTTTTTTAAGTATTCTCACCCCACACAATCGAATCAACAACTAAAAAGTGGTGTATTAGACCATTGCAATCATCATATCATTTTTAGAATCTTAATCATCTTACTAGCCGATCGTACAGGGTTATTCATGTAACATTCTACCCCCCTTAACTTTTTGTTTTTAATTTTGGAAAAAAAAACATGACATTGTATAAATTTTTTTTCCGATTTCAGTTGTGTATTCAGAACAACAAATGAATGTCGCGTTTTGGAGATATAGACCAAACTTATGTTTTTGTATATCTCACTAGTAGTTTGCACAAAATCATCCTTTGAATTATTGAATGTTGGACAAAATCAGACTTGCCATGGAAAATTTAAAACACCTATTACTATAGTCTATCCAAGTTACAGAGGCAGTGGATGAAAACATTGGCCACCACGTGACTTATTCTCTTATTGGTCTGGCCGTCATCAAATGTCAAGTGTTTACGCGGCGAGCAGAATGCAGGGCCGGCTCTTCCCTCAGTCGAGTTTCCTGCATATTTTAGATCGGATCGCGAGCAGTATATTCTGTAAATTTATTTTGGTACTTAATTTAAGGAAATTTATAAAGATCCACGAAAGGTAAAAACACAATTTTTAGAACTTCTAAAAGAATTAGTTCAGAATTACAAGCCACTGGGAATCTCATATTAGTCAGACCCTGGTAATCGATCGCAATGCGGTCATGTGACTTTGTTTATATCTACTGCCGCTGTAACTTGGATAGACTTTAGAATCAGAGCTTGACCTTGACAGTTTGTATCAGGTGTTAATAATTGTTGTGTTACAACATCCTGCTGTGAAGATGGTATTATTATAATATTAATGGAATATGAATACGCACGAAGATACCCATGGGAGAGTCCTAACTCATCACACGTATTTGAAACATATTTATAACAAATTGAGAATTACCTACTGGAAGTTTAAAAAATAAAGAAAAGAGAAATAAACCACAACATGTTTTAACTGAGAATATTATGCAGGAAGCGTCGAGATGCGTCGAGATATTTGAAAATATCATGGAGCTCAGTCCAGAGAGTGTTGAAAGTGCATAAGTTTAGACCATATTGTTAACGCCAAATTCAAAAACTGTATGGAAATGATAATTATTGTAGAAGGCGAGAATATCGCCGCTTAGTGTTTGAGAAGCAAGCCGAAAATGATCAGTTTTTATTTGCGTAGTTTTATCACTTGTAAATAATTATCGGATGTAATATCACAAGTGCCGGAAATTTTATCGGTAATTTTTTCGAAAGCACTATTTTGCCTAGAAAGATCACGAGTATAAATTGGTCTTTTATCTCTGAAAATAAAATCCCAATTTGTACGAGTGGTTTTGCTAATGGGCAAAATAGCGCTTGAGAATAAAATTATATAGAAAAATTTCCGGCACGAGTGGTATTTGTAGAGATTATTTCACGAATACGATTTAATAATTTCTGTATTAATTTTTTCTATGTTTACATTTCCAAAACGACTCATTTTGAAGGAGTTTATTGACAGCTTCGACTGTAGCGTGCGAGTAAACAAACATGACGCTTGGATATCCAAGGCAATTGCGATTATTCATTATACCTACACCCTGTTAGCCCTGGTTTATTTTCTGAATGTATGTCATAAATTTAAAAGGAGACGAAGGTCTAATAACAACAATTTTGCAATGTAAAAGTTATATAAATTCATTGATACAATTGCCTAATAATACCGGGACATAATTTATAAGCTGCATAATTTAGAACAGTGTAAAACACACCAAATTTAAGAAGTACCTGTTTGAATCGAACAGATTTGCGATTGCTAAGCAACGAAGTGATAGTTGCACAAGTGGTATTACCGCTTTGGTTTTGCACAAGTGCAATTATCGCTATCAGAGGCATATGATTGGTTAGATTTTTATGGAAGGAGCTACCTTATTGGATGCAAGCAGTATGAGGGAAATAATCACTATAAAGATTACACTATACTTACTACTATTAACTAACTACTACTAGACATTACTATTCTATTACTACCTACTCCTATAGCATGTGACACTTACTATTGTTCATCAGAAAATTCACGACAATTTTTATTTCAATTCAACGACAAGGTCGAACTTCAATAAACGTTTGTTGTGGTATTTTTCGGAATCACATAATTGGTTCAATATTTTTTGAAGGTGATTTAACTGCACTAAAATATTTACAGCTCTTAAGAGGAGAAATTTCTGATTGAATCAAGTTAATGAGCCGAATATTGTTTGGCAATAAGACGGTGCTCCACCACATAAATCAAATGCTGTCACTATAGGCATTTAGATGGCACTTTTGTAAAGTGGATTTTTTCAAATGGAACTATTGTATGGCCTGCCAGAAGCCCAGACTTGACCCCACTCGATTTATTTCCGTGGGGCACTTTGAAAGACCAAGTATATGCGGGGACGTCAAATAATATCGACCAAGTTAAAGAAAAAATATATCAGGAGATCAGAGAGATCAACGAGGCAGGAATCGTGGCTAACTACAAGAGAAGTTTATTAAGAAGGTATATGTTCTTTGAGTTGCACAAAATAGAAGCATTATAGAACACATTCTATAATTTAATTTAATTCATAATAAAATATCACGTTCCATTCATAAATATGCCTTTTATTAAGACTAAAATCGTTGACTGACGTATTAATACGTCAGTCAACGCTAAAATGACAGAAAATATAAAAAAATATAACTTATGGAAAATTTCCACAGCAGTGTTGGCTTTGTTGAATTTTCAATATTTTATTGTAGCTATCTAATAATTGTGGGAATACAACAATTAATGTAAACTGTCAAATCTCCATTATTTATAATATTCTCGTAATAACTGTTTTCAAATTTTCACGGAAATTTTGATTTTGTCCGACATTCCATAATTCAAAGGACGATTTTGTGCAAACTACTAGAGCAAATATATAACATATATATGTATACAGTGTGGTATAGCAAAAGTATAACTTATATATTATGGTTGAAACCAGAAAAATGCGTAGATTTCGAAAATAGGCAAATATGCAATGCAAGGTGCTCCATCTAAAAACACAAGTTTGGTCTATATCTCCAACACGCGACATTTACTTGTTTTTCTGAATACACGACTGAAATCGCAAGAAAATGTTATATAATTTTCATATTTACATTTTTTTCCCAAAATTAAAAAATATTTGTTTCGTTAAAAAACTGACATACCTATTTTCCTTTTTGCAGATGTGCAGCCAAGGTCCATCCCAGAGCAGGCCTCTTAAATCCATGGCTACTAGATTAGCCAGCCCCTTTCAGTCAGCGCGGCCCCACCAAGATCGCCAGCCAACTTCTGAAATCTCAACGAAACCCAGAGATTCTTCCCATTCCTAGCATTATTCTTAATTTAGCACTACTAACTACATAAAAATGTAAATAATAGTACTTGTCTATTGGTAGGTAAATGCTACTTAAAAACTTAAATTACCGCTTCAGAGTTCCCGGTTTTATAGTAATAATTTCGAAATAATGTAAATAGTGTGTAGTTGGAATTATTGTTTTTGGTTATATTGTGATAGGTCCTGTGGAGCGTTTCATGTAAAGTACTCTAAATTTACTATAAAATTTGTAATTTAGTAATGGTTATGTTTTTTTATTTCCTAACCCAACAGAATTAGAAAAAAAACTGCAGCTGCCAATCCGAATTACAAATATTTCAAAGAAATATATTTCTATAAGATACAGCGTATTACTGCCAACCGGCAGGACGAAAACCACTAATTTGAAGACTTTACAAATTATAATATTTAAGATATTTTCGTTCTTCTGTCAGAACTGAAAGTACTATCAAAAAGTTCGCTAAAATTTAAGCTTTCAGAACGTCTTTCGATCAAGACTGTACCCCAAACCGCTGAGAAATTATGATCTGTGGAATATCTCGTATTTTAGTCACAATCATTATACGCGGTGTAGCATGTTTATGTGTTAGCTACTGATCAGTGGCGGTCCACGAGGTGTTAGGAATAATTTAAGAAATAATGGAAATCACTTTGGTTTCTATTTAAAAAAAAAACACAAGTTTGTGTCATATCTCGCAAATAGCAGCTGTCGCCGAAATTAGGACATGATAACCGCATTGGGGACACAATTCCCTCCAACTTTGGTATTTACACTTTTTATTCAAAATCAGAAACAACGAAGCTAGACGGATTAGAATAAATCGATAAAATTTTGTTTTTTTTTAAATATCCAGTGAGCCTTGCCTTTTTTCAAATTTCCACAAGGACCATTAAATTGGGCCTACAAAACTACAATTCTTTCTTCTTTCCCCATTTAACCTTCCTTCTAATTCCTCTAGTTTCCGAGATCCCCATATCTACTGATCATATGTGTAAAACAGTTAGGTACAAAAAATCAAACAATATTTTCTGCACACAATGTTATCACTTTTGTCTCTTTTATGTTCATACAGGGTATTTTGTATTAGGAAAATGCTTCCTCTGTAAGAAACTTTTAAAAATATGATTTACAATAAAGGTTAAACATCTACCCTAGGATTTCACCAAAGGGTGTATTCTGAACCTAGGACTGCAATATAGGCCGAGGGCAAAAATTGTTTTTTTATATAATTGGACCCATGGTCTTTGGAGGTCTTTATTTACATCTATATAGGTCAACTAAGTCGGAAAGGGCAGTTGCGGGAAAAATATATTTTTTTACTACTAACCTGTGAAATCACCATTATTTACCTCATTCCTCTAAGAAGAAGTAATATTTCTCTTCCTAGGTAAATAATGATAAAAAAAAATACCTAGGTAAATAATGAAAAATTTTCTATACCTATGACATTTAAAAATTAGTTTCATTTTATCAGCTTGACAACTGAACTCCCAGGCTTTCGAAGTATTTAAAAAAAGCGAGAAATGATTAAAATATTAAAATCTAATCAAATATGTAAAATATGGCAATATTTCAATGTTAGTAGTAAAAAAAATTCTATATACACATACGGTCGCTAAATAATGGCTCACTTCTCAACCTAAGTGTATAATATACTATTTTTTACTATTTAGAAAATTTTTAGCTACACTTTGAGCCTGGTTGAGAATTGTCAATTGTCAATTTTTGTTGGAAAGGCGAGATTTCGAATCATTCTGAGAGGTCATTTAAAAATAGTCAGCCATTTTAGGTATTTTCGGCTTCTGCGTCAGGTAGGCCTGTTCCACATCAGTTTTAATATTATTATTTAAAATTGCTACATTTTAAGTATCCCACGGGATTGAGCCACCGAAAATCTTTGGAAAATTTGCGTTACGTACCTGGCGCAGGAAATATTTCAAGGGTATGATTGGGTCGATTGTCCCAAGGTAGAAAATGGTAGCTCCAGACCGGCTGGAGGTAAGCATATGTTTTCGGAATCAGGTCATCGAGATACGTCGGCTGGGACATACCTACGCCATACGCTGATGTTAAAAAACTGATTTTTGAAAATCGTAATTTGGCCAAAGGGAAGGTTGCGTCAAGGGTTGCATAGAAAATTTTCATGGTTTGCTACAGTCGTGTTTTTATTCCTTTACTCAATGGTTTTAATCGAAAATGGTGCTATCCATATGCATTTCTCGCAAAACCAAGAGATGAAAAAACCTTCGCAAACTCATGGCCCCTATCGTTCAAACTCTGTAGGTATACATTTTCTTATATAGTTATTACTCTTCTGTCGATAACAATTAATTGTTTAAACTCAATTTAATTCAAAAACCGTTATTATACTACAAAAATACATAAAAATAGGTACAGTACAAAGAAAGTAAACAACAAAGGTTTGGGCAATATATCGCAGAAACGCCTATAAAGGTGCTTGTTTGCATGTGATATTCCTAAAAACTAATTACTAGTAGGTACCTACCTATATAATATAAACACAATTTTTTCTACTCCTATGCTAGTAACATACCTATTGAGTGACGGTTTAGGTTATAAGTAAGTCCATTGTTACGAACACTGACACGTAATGACTGACACGTAATAAAAAAATTACGTATCTGTTCTTAATTAAAACGCAATTATCACGGGTACCTTGTTAGCGCGGCATCCGCGTCACCATAGCAACTAACCAACATACTAATTGTTGCCTGTCTAATAATCAGAAGTATAGTTTATCTATTATAATAGTTTTTCTTTCGTCGAAGAAAAATTATAATACAAAACTCGAGTTGTAAGCTTATTACATACTCGTGGAATTACAGCACTCGCCGCTGCGCGGCTCGTGCGCAACTTTTCCACTCATACGTAATAAGCTGTTTACAACTCTCGCTATGTAATATACTATTTTGGCCGAGTTCGAGTTATGTTATTTATTTTTCGTAAGTAATATCATAAGGCCATCTAATTTTTCAAAAAAAATTGAAAAAATAGTTGCTAAGTAAATTTTGACAAGAACCATGAGTGCTGGTGGCAACAAATATCCGAGTCGAAGACGAGGATTTTTGCGCCTGCACGAATGCATTTTGTTAAAAAAATATTACTTAGCATTGTGTTTTTTTTTTATTTTTTTCGCAGGAAAAAGTAGATGCCCGAATGGTATTTGACAAGACTATTTCATGAGTAACAGATTATTCTGCATACACATAGCTTACAAAACATACTACCTATCATACAACAGCTGTCAAGTTTTGCCGCGGGTAAACTCGAAAAAACTGCTGACAGGTGCTGTCATACAGTTTTTCCATCTAGATACCATTTGTAATTCACAATTGCACGTTTGTGATTGGTGGAAATTAAGACACCAGTCAACGATACTTTCCTATTCGAGCAATGTTTGTCAAAATCTTGTCAAAATAGCGTACCTAAATTTCTTTTTTTAATTAGTTAATAATTGTTTTAAATAATTTATAATAGTTAAAAATATAATTTAGCACTTCAGAAGGGCATCTTCAGTTGCTTTCAAGAAGCTAGTATGTCTCAATTTGATAATTTTTTCAAAAATCTTTTCGATGTTCGACATTAGGAGATTGGTTTATAGTCACCATCCTGTTTGCTCGATCCGTTTTTGTATAAGGGTTTTATAACGCCCAATTTCCACTCCCTTATATTGCTTAAAATCTGAATATCGTCTGTTGGTTGCAAAAATATGGTGTTTGGTAAACGAATAATATTTTCGAACTATAAAAATCTATTGAAAGTGTTTGATATGTCTCCCTTTGTATTGAACATAGCCTCTTTTTCATCATCAATAGTTTATATTTCTGTTGTAGCTTGTAGCCCTTTTTTTACAAATGTAGTTTACACATTGCCGCGCAACCAGAAATCAAACCACAACTACCGGACTAGTACCAACTTTATTGCTTCAAAAGATATACTTAAATGTACCGTCGGTGATCCTCCTCCACGCCGCACTTCAGGCGGTGGCCTCCTTGAGGTACGCTATGAGGTCGGCCCGCTCGTTGGCCTTCTTCAGCCCGCCGAACACCATCTTGGTGCCGGGGATGTACCTCTTCGGGTCCTCCAGGTACTCGTTCAGCGTCGCCTCGGTCCACGTGACGCCCCTGTTCCTGTTCGCCTCCGTGTAGCTGAAGCCGGGCGCCTGGCCGGTCTTCCTGCCGAGCAGGCCGTTCAGGTTGGGGCCGACCTTGTGCTTCTCGCCCTTGCCGACGGTGTGGCATTGCGCGCACGACCGCACGAACACCTTCCTGCCCTTCTCCTTGTCGCCCATGTTGTCGGAGAGGCGGGACTGATACACACGGTAATTTTGACGGGTAAGCTTGTCAAAGCCGAAAGGTTGACGAGAGTCCTGCAGGTTGGCAAGTCGTGTTGGGCGTGTTCAGAATTTACGCTCTATATAGTTTTGATATCAGGTATTCGCAAAGCCTAAAATACTCTCTAGATATATTTCTATCTGTTTTGGCCTCCGATCAAATATCTTGATCGGAGGTTTTGGCAATGATTCAAACTAGGGTTCCTTTATTAGGAGAGTTGTTGCAATCAAATGTCATCATCAAATTTCAATTGGTTTTGCATAAAAATAGTGACTCAGAGGATGTTGCCTCATAGACATAAATGTAATTTAGGAATAAGATATAATATCTTCCATCCTTTGGGGAAGAAATGTCAGGATTGTTTCTGTAGACACTTAATATAGATCATATTTTTGGTTATAAAGATATATATCTAGGGTATTCAAGTTTTACAGATTAAAATAAAAACCGGCGCCTTCATCAAAAAGTCTAAAATATCGTTTTTACTATTTTAAATCATGATTTTTGCTTATGCCCATACCAAATAAAATACTAAAATAAACTAGGTGGGTAATACTTCTTTTGCTTAATTCCACACACGAAAACTTTGTTTTTGCACTCGACGCGCGTTTCGCTAACCATGTTAGCATCATCAGGAGATGATTAAGTCTATAATCATTAGAAAGGTGTCAGAAACAACAATATAATTTAAATTCAACCAATTTTTTTCTAAGTGCATCGTGAAGTATTATCCATCATGAAGTATGCTGAAAATAGAGGTCCAAAATTATTTTTTTCGGTTTTTTGTGACGGGGAAAGGAGCTAGAATTAAATAGTAAGATCTAATTTTCTAGGGGCATGACGTCATGCCCATAAAACGCCGATTGCTTCAAATTTAGCGTTGTTAGTACTGTAGCTGGTTCCCACGTTTTGAGTTGTTAAAAAATATCATATTTCAAATTTTGAATGGATGACAAACAGCTGATTTTAATATTGGAAATGTCGATCATAATTCTGACATTTCTGACAAGGCAAATCGGAACGTACTTTCATTGTTCCAAAATGTGGCTAGAAGTTTGAATTTGGTTATAATTTTTTTTGCCGATAAAAATTATGTGGTACCTACTCGGTCTCTACTACATGAAAGTAGTGGTACTGAATATTATGTTCTTCTTATTTAATCATATATAAATTACCTAAGTTCAACCTAGTGAAAAAGACCCAATAGATAACACTGACTATGGTTTGTGGTTTCTGTTGGAACAGGCCTTAATGTTTTGATAGATATACAGGGTGTTTCGAGAGGTATCCACATAACGTCAGAGTATATAAATATAGCGTTGACTGACGTATTAATAAAGACTGCTCACGGCTGTCATGTTTGACAGTTCTCTTCTCTGGCTCACCATGCGCTTCCCGGCGACAAAATACAATGCAAAATACATTGTTGACCATAGGCGCCATCTACTTTTCAGAAGATGAAGCTATAGCCGTGAGAAGTCTTAATAATACGTCAGTCAACGAATATAGGTTGTATTATTTTGTAGCAAAAAAGGTCATGGCGGTCATACAAACATGTGCCCTATTTTTAACACGCTACAAATTTCCACGGTGGTAGGCTTTTCGTGGTCACTACACAATATATTATTTTTAAATTATTAGGAGATAAGAGATAATATTCAGAAAGAACTTAGGATGGGTACCTAATTAGAACAGTTTAGTTAAGTTAATCCACGGCCTTTGTGAAAGACATTTAAACGAGGGCATAAACATACACCTTCACTTCTTATGAAAAAAAGTACCTTCAGAGAAGTTTCTGAGATTGTGTTTGTTGTTCGACATACACACTGTAACGTATACTGAACCCATCGTTTATCCATACAATAATAATACATCTTTGTCAGCTCTGAATTCTTCCGTAGATGGAGATAGAACTCTCTAAACTTAATTATGGTTCATAAAACCCGTGCTTAGTATTGCACAAAAAAAGGCGTCCATATGCCCCTGCTGGGAGAAGGCAGCCGTTAACCAGTGAAAGTAAAGCAGCTATTATTATTATAGCGAGAGATATGTTCTCGGAAAAGATAACATCCTGTGGTCTGTGTGAAAAATCACGCACATAACCGTTAGGTCGCAAAGTAAGGAGATCGCTTATTATATACTAGTGCAATAATGTATGTAACTATCTAATTATTTAGATTGTATCTACTTGTGTCAGCAGGCCATACGAGAAAATGAATGAACAAAAAGAGAATGGCGTGACACTCTTGCATTTTTGGAACGTGTGTTTACAAGCAATTAACATACTTATTTTGGTTAGAAGATGCCGATGAAGAGGGTTTTTGAAAATGCGAAGTTCAGGAAGTTGAAAATGCAGTCTTTACATCTACACCTCTCTTTTATATATGGAAAACTATTATGAACGAGCGTCATATAAAACGTAAACCAATGGGTGAGAAGCACAAAGTCAAACATAACAAAGCCAATTAGAATTAGTTAAGATGGTTACACAAGTTGATACTTTCAAGCCATTTTGAAATCTTTTTATTATGAAAAAAGAAAATATTTTTCTTGAAATCGGCAGTGAAGTATCTCAAAATCGTCATTAAAAGCTCAAAAATAGGCACTGAAGTAACCCATTATTGTACATTGTACGATTTCAAAAGTGACCAAATAATTAAAACCCGGTCAATAAAGGCCCATTTAACTTTTCGTACACATTGCGAAATTGGTACCTATATATCAGCGCAATTTTTCAGTATAAATATTTTAGTAGGTTTGAATATCAATAGATTTTATGGAGGCTGCACATAATGCAGCAGTTTGGTTGTTCTTTTCGAAGGCGCCATGCTTTGTCTTACTTCATCTATAGGTAGAGCGATCGTCAAAGTCAAGCAACGCCGCGCGCAGTCGGTTCATGGACGGGTGATCACTTATGATTATTTTCTAGCCTAATAAAACATTTTTTTTTCGATTTAAAAAAAATATATAATATGTACCTCGGCACTGAAGTTCTTTTTATGACTCATGTGGTTTATTTGCCTCGGCAACTAAATTCCACATGAGTCATAAAAAGTTGAACTTCAGTGCCTTGGTACATAAATAACTATTATGTTATCTCTAAGTTATTGTATGGCCCTTAGTAATTATTCAATTACATATTACTGTTATTGGGAAAATATTCCAGCATAATTTAGCTTTGTTAAGTTTTGATTATTTTTGAACTTTTCTTATTCTTATACCTACTACATAGTTATTTGTTGACATTTTAATATTAAAATTTTTCGACTTTCACAATCAAAATTCGAACACCCTGTAAGAAATACGGCAAATATTTATAATAATTGAAATTTTTTCTGAATTAAAAATTATAAAATTTGGAATTTATAGCCAACTTATTACTATTATTATTAGTTTCTGTAGGTAATTATTAAATAATTCTTCTCGGCAAAAGAGTGAAAATTTGATATACAATCATAATTTTCAATTCTGAACAGCTTTCCTTTGTGAATGTCTTACAGGGTGTTCTAATTTTGAACATGAAATTAAAAAAAAAACATATTAAAGTGCCAATAACTGGTAAATTTATAAAGATTAGAAAAATTGCAATAAAAAAATACTCACAGAGAATATACCATTCCAGTGACGATTTGTATTTGAGTGGGCCAAAAAAATATACGAAATATACATATTCGAAATTAAAACTGAAGTCATGTCGGTACATCTTCTACTGGTCTGAGAGGATTGAGTGAAATAAACCTCAGAGACCATGTATTTTTAGGTTTTCATATCTCGAAAATTTTGACGACTTATTGGTCAGAAAGCAAAACCGAAATGGACCATATTTAATTCTTATCGACCTTCTCCTATCATTCAACTAAAGGATATCATTGCATAAGTCGAATGTATAAGAATTATTAAAATCATATTCAATTAAAATAAAAATGAAAAGAAATTCTTAACAAACACCTTAGATAATTGCTGAATAATGAGTACTCCATAAGTTTCCATTCTATTGTATTTGTTATCGACGAATCAACAAATTATTGTTATCTATGGTTTTAAAGTAATCTTTTTTCATTACAAACATGACTATTATTAATATTGTAATAATTTTATTAGTATAATCTATAAAAATAATAAAAAAATAAATTGGGCAATCTATTAAGCGCATCAAGTCATTCTGAATTAATTTCTGTGTACCGTTTCTTCGAAAGTATCTATTCCTATCAAAACTGCCTCATAATTGCATAACAGTTAAATCTAGGTGTAGTAACGGTGTGGTTGGACTATACCATCACTTTATTCTTAATTGAATCCATAAGAACCACCACTAACCATAAAAGTGTTAAGTACTCTGATTTGGTGAGGATTTTGTGTTCGGTAACCGCCCAGATTTCAATACGTGAATCTATCTGCGTCTGTTAAGATGTAGGTAACCTAAAATCGCGTCTGCCTTCTTAGCACACCACTTAAGTTTACCTAATAGTGTATAATAATTTAATTATTTCAATTAGTCTAAATTTTGTTGCCGTAACAATAACAACTATTGATTCGGTTACAGTAATGTTTCTGCTGTTGGTATAGTTTGTAGAAGTATAATTTTTCTATACCTATATACCTAATATTTATAATAATATCGTAGACAGCGGATATTGAAGTAGGTGTTCTATTCTTTTACTCAATGGTAGGTGGCAATTTTAAGAATTATACCTAGAGATGACCTAGACCATAATAATAAGTAGGGTAGATGAAACCACTATTATTAGAAATGCAAAACGCACAATTGATGCATACAGTAGCTGCGTGTAGGCATAAAATTGCCTACATTATGTGGTAAGACATAAACAGATAATGCAGTTGACATGATGCAGCTCAAGGTGCCATACATGCGTATAGAGGACAGGTACCTTATTAAATATGTTTAATAGAAAATAATTAATTTTTTTAGACTCCCATGTTTTATTCCTGATAGTAGACATTAGAATAATTAAATTAAATATGATAAATGACAAAGATGAAGAGGTTTGGTTAGTTTTTATAGAAGAAGCGTATTTAATAACTAGATATGGTTCAATAGGTATATAAGAAAAATATCAATCTTAAAATTGTCTTAATGTTACAACTATAGATACTAGTATGTGTATATGTATTCCTCTATATTTGAACTGCATCCAAAAGTATAGGAGTACCTACCAAATTTATACACCCCAAGTTCCATGAACTAAAGCAAGAACAGCTTATTCTTCTTGTCATTCAAATTTCCATTTTCGAGGCGAAAATATAAAACAATTGCTGCATGGTGTGCAGTTCGCCATTTTATATTTTAATTAACGGGAATACCAGTGCACTTTACGCACAATTATCTCGAACGAATTTATTGAAAAATCAAAACAAAATTAGGAATTATTTACAATAAAATTTACGGAATGCCACTAAATGGGAAAGCTGCCATCATAAAAATAGAGAGTAACCTTTAGAATATAAATCGGCATGAATATAGAATTTTAAAAAAATAAGGATTCTATGCGTGAAACAAAATGAAACTAAGACATTCGAAAATTAACTGATTTTATTTCACAATATTTTTATGAACTGTAGAGGGGATGTGGTGTGTTGAACAATAATTATATTAATCTTTGTTTTTTTGCATAGAAGAATCTACTACGACGTAGATTCTTCTATGCCAGTATTAACTTTTTTAAAGGGAGCAAAGACACTTAGAATAGAGGGTTATGCCATAATTTTATTCTGGAAAAACTGGCAGTTACATTATACAGGGTGGTGAAAATTTTGATGCCCACCATTGGTATCTCGGAAACTAAGAAATATACAACATTGGTCAAATTAGACAAAAGTTGCACTATCATACCCTCTACAATATTCTTTCATTAAATCTTACATACCTTACTTAAATCTTAGATACCTCAATTCGTTTGTGATTTATATGTATAAAAAAGCGACAAAGTTAGCTTTTTTTCAAAACTTTGTATCTTTCACATCGGTAATCCGAATTTAATGAAATTTGGTAGTTTTAGGTTTTTGGTCGTGGCAAACTCGATGCCGGTATCTCAGAAACCACAGCCAAGATACCAAAGGGCATCGAAATTGTCAACACGCTGTATATAAGTTTACCAAGCAAAGCAATCGCTTGCAAATGGATTAGTGTCTCTGTTTTTGCTTCATAGATAGAAAACAGGGACAGAGGTACTTTTAACCGACTGCAAGCGATTGCTTTGGCTTGGTAACTTTAAACGCAGCCATGATTAAATGAAGTAAACCTTGAGTATTCCTACCTATATATTATCCCTGGTAAAATTTCGGGGATGTAAAAAAACAACTACCAACCTCATAGATATATAGGTATAGTTTTTAAGTAGCATATTTGAAACTAGAATTCTTGACTTAGGCCCGGTAAAGTGGTTGCCATATTCCGATTCTATATAATAATTGTAGTCTGCCGAATTAAAATATGAACAGGTGGTGTTTTTTGCACTTTATACTTTCTTATATTTCCACATTATGGACTAACTTTTATTTTTTGTATATGCAATTTATGCAGACGTAAGAGTTACAGTTGGCTGGAAAATCTAGTATTGAGAAAATATTATGGACTTGTAAATGAAAACTTTCATTTTATTACGTACAAAATATTGTACTAATTTGAATAACTATGTTTATTAAAAAGAACTAATGTTGAAATCTTTGCTCTTTTTTTGAAAAGTTCCGATATGCAGGGTATTTATATGCATTGCCACAAGTTCCCGAAAAGTATCAACCTATTTTTATCTCTTCCGATTTTAATAATTTTTGGGTGCGGTAACTAGTCAAGTCAATCGGACAAGCAGACCTAATAGACCATTTAAATCAACTACTGTCATTTGGAGCAGGTGACATAACCTCAAAATCTGGGGGAACAATATAAACTAATCACAAAATAATAATTTTATTAGTTTTCTGATGAGTTTGAGAGAAAAGTAAAAATTATAGCAATAAAAATATTAATTTATACTTGTAATAAGTAAGATAAATTACGTTTGAAAATCTGCCTATAGAATACCTTAAAAAATTGAGCTTTAACGAATTGTTTACGAAGTGCTTTGAACTTTGTATCGATCTAAGAATTCTCTGAAAAATAGATAAAAATGCCTAGGTAATATATAATAATATAATAATATAATAATATAATAATATAATAATATAATAATATAATAATATAATAATATAATAATATAATAATATAATAATATAATAATATAATAATATAATAATATAATAATATAATAATATAATAATATAATAATATAATAATATAATAATATAATAATATAATAATATAATAATATAATAATATAATAATATAATAATATAATAATATAATAATATAATAATATAATAATATAATAATATAATAATATAATAATATAATAATATAAGTAGGTATTAAGGAATTATTCAACGAGTACCGATAAAGAAAGCAGAAGCGCTGTTATTGTCATCACTAAGATTATATATTTTTCATATCACAATTTTGAATATTAAGTCACTTTTTTCTGTAGAAGCCGCAGCCTCAGTAGAATCAATATTCATTTAGTTAGGAGATAAATATATGGCATATATATATATGGCCTCAGTACCTTACTGTGGTCTCGCCAAGGTTCTTGTGCTTAAGTTGACATATTGGGTATACTTATTAGGTGTAATTTTTTCCATAGTGGAATGAAAAAATAAAGGTTTAGTAAAAAATACAAAAACAGTAGTATATTGAAATGGGGTTTTACAATTTAAGAACGTCTTGTAAAATTATACAACACAACATAAGTATTACAATACATAAGTGCAAGTGCAAGTAGGTATGTTTGTGGTGGGGTATTGGCTTTTGAAGACGCTTTAGCCTTCGGACATTAGAAGTGAAATATTTGTTATGGCACTTTTTAACGGGCTTTAAGATGACTTTTTAGATTTGTTTTACAACATTTTGTTTTTGAGAAACCAACTTCAACTTGATTTTTTTAAATACGGACCTGTATTTTTTCGCAGATTTTGAAAGCACTTTTCATTGCAAATACCATGATGTATGACACGAAATATTATTAAAATGTTTTGAGACAATTATACTGAAAATTCCTTTTCTCCCATTCATTTCTTTCTAATGCGGTCCTGTATTTAATAGTAAGAAGTCCAAATATTAATCATTATTGTCAACAATTTAACTTACAACTTATCTTTCAATCGGAGAACCACAAAAAGGACGACAAAGACTGATAACAGTAGTAATGTGGAGTAAGAGATGGGGTTTTAAAATGGTTTCAAAATTATTTGTCGGATAGATTCCAAATTTGCAAAATTGATAAAGTCTTTTCAATTAAAGAAATAATTGATGTAGGAGTACCTCAAGGAAGTATTTTAGGGCCTCTTTTGTTTTCAATATATATAAATGAAATTCCAAGAGTTGTAGAAAAGTGTTCGGTGCAGATGTTTGCAGGCGATACATGCATTTTTAAGACAAGTCAGTCTATTGATAGTGCAATAATTGACATAAATAATGATTTAAATTTGTTGTTGAATTGGTTAAACTTAAATAAATTAAAATTAAATATTTCAAAAACTAAAGCAATGATCTTAGGCAAGAAACAGCATTTAGGAAATTTAGATATTGAAATTGGTGGTGAAAAACTTGATGTTGTAAATTCATTTAAATATCTAGGTATTTACATTGATGTTAAATTAAAGTTTGACGTGCAGCATGAAAAATTGATATGTAAAGTAGCATCTAAAGTTGGATATTTGAAAAGGGTAAGTCATAATTTAAGTTTATTTTCAAAAAAACTTGTTTATAACACAATAGTACTTCCACATTTTTTATATTGTTCGACAATCTTGTTTGGAGCTGATGATTGGGTATTTACAAAATTGCAAATTTTACAAAATCGAGCTATGAGGACAATTTTAAATTTAGATAAGTACGTAAAAATAAATTATATGTTACAAAAATTAAAATGGCTTAATGTGCGAAATTTTATTAACTATTTGACGTTCATCTTTATATTTAAAATTACGAATAATTTACTCCCGACATGTTTAAAAGAATTTATTACATATAATTTTGATCACCATGGGCATTCAACAAGATTTAGAAATAATTTCCATTTGCAAAATTCAATTAAAAATGTAAGTTATAAATCCATATTTCAAAAAGGCATACTAGAATATAACAAATTGAATAATGACATCAAAGATGAAAAGAGTTTTAAAAAATTTAAAAATAAATTGAAAAGTTATTATTTGAAATTACAAGATTAATATAGTTTAGATAATATATATTATAAATACCTTTATATTATGAAATATTGATGAAATTATGTAATATTATGTATATATCTGTATATTATGTAGCCATACAGAGAGCTAAATAAAAATCTTTACTACTACTACTAGTCACATACGATAATAAAAAATAAATAAAAATCCTCCACCTAGAAGGCTTTGAAACAACGAAACCAACACCTTGTCATTTGTCATAACTCCCACTGTATCATTTAGTTAATAATTTGTATTATTAAAAATGGAGGGTGCTTTTTCAAATTACGACAAATTTATTGTTTTTTAATGTTAGCATCATATATCTTGTGTCACAGAAATAGTGTTGAGGCCGAACGAATGTATTGTTGTAATTAATAAATGGCAAAAGTTATTGGTTTCATCGGCTTAAAGCTTTCTTCTCACAATTAGAAAAAGCGAAGAATTTACTCCAGAACACAGTGCGACACTGTTTGCTATACAACAACAGAGGAAAACACTTACCAGAGAGGGCCGTATTTAAAATTATTAAGTTTCCGAAGTAAAAATAAACTGTAAGTTAAATTGTTGACATTACTTGATTAATATTTAGACTTCTTATTATTAAATACAAGGCCGCATTAGAAAAAAATGAATGGAAAAAAAGGAATTTGCCCAAAAACATTTTAAAAATATTTCCTGTCATACATTATGGTATTTGCGATGAAAAGTGATTTCAAAATCTGCAAAAAAAATCCAGGTTCGTATTTAAAAAAATAAAGTTGAAGATGGTTTCTCAAAAAGGAAATATAGTAGAACAAATCTAAAAACGCCAATTTAAAGCCAGTTAAAAAGTGCTATAACAAAGTGTTTTTCTTTTTTCCTATCTATGATAACAACTTCAGAAAAACTAAAATCGAAAACGCAAAATTTTACTTTTTCAAAATAACTCTTTGCTAATCGATTCGTTTATGGAATGCCCCGGGAAAATAGAGCTCAGGCGCAGGGCCGTAGATAGATCTTGTCAGGAGTTCACAAATTTAAAAAAAAAACACTTAATTTATTTTTAAAATTTTCAAGAACACACAGTTGAAATGAATGAAAATATTCTAAGTAACTTAATATTGTCAAAAAATAGGTATTACTTCAACTGGTGAAAATTTTCTTCATTGTTAACTGTGAAACCATAATGATTTATGAGTATGCAGTAACTATAAGAAGTATGTGCCCTTTTTACTTTACAGAAAAGACAGACAAACCCTCAGAACTCCTTGAGTAAAGTGAAAGTAAAAATAGATACAAGTTATTACCTATACATTTTTTGCCACATCCTATAAATTATCATGTGCTCTCAAATGGAGGTGTCTGTTTATTAAAATGATGCGCAGGCGAAATTTTAAGCACAAACAGTTTAACTGAGACAAAAAATTACAAAACCGACTTCAAAAATTTGCCCGTATGCACATTTCAACTAAAATTTTAGAAATATTTTTCTCTTTCTAAATTGATTTATCTTTGGATTTAGTGACAGTCAAGGCAAGGAATTTAAATCTTTTTTAGATATGAATACGCATCATATCCTATACATACATCATAACTTACTGTCACCGACTCCAAAGATAACTCAATTTAGAAAGACAAGAATATTTCTAAAATTTTAATTGAAATGTACATGCGGGCAAATTTGTGAAGTCGGTGTTATTTTTTGTTATATATTTTTTTAATTTTTACTGGAGTGTGCATACGGGCAAATTTTTGAAGTCGGTGTTAATTTTTTTGTTAAAATTTTTGTATTTCTTATTTTTTAGCCATTTATTAAGAATTATCGAAATCGGTCTAATATTAAATTCCATCCCCTACTTGTCCACCCTTAGGATTGAAATTTTTCTATTCAAATTTAATTTTTCTTCAAATTTAAATGTTACCACCCCTAAGGTAACCCCTTTCTAATCAAATAAGAGTCATCCAAATCGGTCCAATATGAACTTTCATCCCCTATTTATCAACCCTTAGGGGTGGAATTTTTTCTTTAAATTTAAATGGGACCACACCTAAGGTACCCCCTTTCCAATAAAGAAAGAATCATCGAAATCGGTCCAATATGAAATTTTATGCCCTATTTACCACCCTTACGGGTGGAATTTTTCTTCAAATTTAAATGGGACCATTCTGTAGGTACACCCTTTGTTTGTACCATTTTATTGACCTCAAAATTGCGCAACTTCCTCCCCATTTAACCGTTGGCCTATCTCTCGCCGTTTGCAAGATCCCCATGCTGTTCGTTCTTATCCGGAACATTGTATACCTCGAGGATAAAACACCCAATTGTCGCAGGCGGCTATTTCGCAGCATAATTACCGCCGCTTCCTCCTAAAAACCAAAGCCCGCGTAGTAGGACGAGCGCGGAAGAGGATCCGCTGATCGCGGCCTGCCGCGACCGCTTCAGTTGTTCCCGCGCTCCACGCCGACTGGATCGCTTGGATGCGACGCGCCCGACGCCGGCACGTCCCGAGCCTGCCTTGATTTTGCCAGTTGACGAATTTCCGACTTGTCACGATGGACGTCTCGTCGCCGAACGTCATGTCCTAGTTGGCTTCGGCTGACGCGAGTTAGTAAATAGGAACTTTAAAGGTCCGAGTACTTTGCGAGACTATGGACAATTTGCTATCTAGAAGGATGGACACGCTCTACAGGAATCGCAGGATAGCGTTCCCAAAGAGGTAAAAGTGATAATTTGCTTTAATACGTTTACAATGGTTATTTGTGTAACTAGTGAAAAAAGTATATATTTGTTGCATGACTTCGTCCCGAGTAGCAATCATGAGGAGTACAACAAATAATATAGTTGCCCACAACATTTTTTCTACGATTTTACGAATTATGGAAATTGTCACTGTCAGAAGAGTAGGTACCTACTAGACCGGGAGATAGTGACAGATTTTTGGACGTGATTTTACTCAGTATGCCTTGCAAAGGGCATTATGTGGCGCATATTCTCACAATAATAAGGTATGAATCAGGGGTTCTTCATGTGAAAAACTGAGTTTTCAATGATTCGAAAAATATGCGTTTTGGTATGATTTTACTCAGGCTGCCATGTGTTTTATAATGAAGTTCAAAATAGAAAAATCTTCGGAAAACCATAGGCATACCGTTAGGGTGGGTCCAAAGGGCTATTATTGCCACGTGATCTTGTATTTTAATAATTAATTTTTCCACGTTTCTGAACAGGCTGCCAATGAGAAGTATGCAAGTTATTATTATGAAAATGCTGAAAAAAGGATGGCATACCTTTCGCGCATGTCCAAGTACTCTTTAAATTGAATGTTATTTAATCATTTAAACGAGTTATTCGATGTAAAGTGTACTTGGACATGCGCAAACGGTATGCGATCTTTTCTTCAGCGGTTTCATAACAAGTACTTGCATACTTCTCATTGGTAGCCTGTTCAGAAACGTGGAAAAATTAATTATTAAAATACAAGATCACGTGGCAATAATAGCCCTTTGGACCCACCCTAACGGTATGCCTATGGTTTTCTGAGGAGTTTTCTATTTTGAACTTCATTATAAAACACATGACAGCCTGTATAAAATCATATCAAAACGCATATTTTTCGAATAATTGAAAACTCAGTTTTTCACATGAAGAACCCAGGATGACTCTCTGATTCATACCTTATTATTGTGAGAATATGTGATCCATAATGCCCTTTGCAAGGCATACTGAGTAAAATCACGTCCAAAAATCTGTCACTATCTCCCGGTCCATACATATTTCTTAAAAATGGAATTAATTTGGCAAAACGAGATATTTCCACTTTTTTTATTAAAAGTGTAGCCCTTAACATTTACTACTCTGTCCATAAGGTCGATGGCTTTAGTATCACTGATTTTTCTTTTCAATTCTACGCTAGGAAGAGATTTTCAGTAAGTTTCTTGACAAACTTTATGTCACACCAATCTACTATAAACCGTCTATAACAAATTCCATACACTTTCTTAGATATATCGGATAATAAATCTGCTGTGGCTTCGCATTTGGTGTTTCAATTATATCTGAAGGAGTACAAATAGTTTCTTTCCCACTATATTTTTCACAGCTTAACAATAAAATATTAAAATTTTAATATGCGCTTTCGTTATAGACCGTCACTATCTCCCTGTCTATTATAGTTACAAGATTTGGATGAATCAAAATTAGAGTAAAAATTTTCTTTTTAATAACGTTTTGAGAAATATGTAATGACACCTAAGTACCTATATAGTTACCGCACGTTCATACGTATAAGCAAATTATAAGAATTTTTTATTTAAATCGACAGTGAAGTGTCTCAAAATCGTCATTAAAAGCTCAGAAATCAGTACTGAAGTAGCCCATTATATTAGTAGGCTTTGGCGAGATGTAAACATCAAACGTCAGACGCGGAGCCATCGCCCGTAAAAAGTGACCAAATATTCAAAACCCGGCCAATAATAAAGGCTTTTTAACTTTTCGTACACAATGCGAAATGGTTTTCTATAGCAGCGCAATCTTTCAGTATAAATATTTTAGTAGGTTTGAATATGAATCCATTTTTCATGGAGGCTGCACAACAGGCAGCAGTTATTGGAATTTCTGTTGGGAAGCGCAGTCCTTCGTCATACTTGACCTAGGTAGAGCGATTGTCAAAGTCAAGCAACGCCGGGCGCAGTCAGTTCATGGTTATGATTACG